>PVIC010002662.1:0-75270 GCA_004025085.1 Thryonomys swinderianus | reverse complement strand
TGCAGAGGGTACAGCTGAAATTGCCTTGGTGCTGCCTACTTAAAGTAGGTCTACTTTGCTGTGGCAAGGGGGAAATTGTTAATGATTATTTTGGGGGTCTTGAAAGGTACCCAGAAAGATGCATGGTAGCTTTAGGAAACTCCTGGGGCTCCCAGGAACAAGGGTTCTCTCTCCTAAACCTGTCATCGGGCTGCATTTGAGCAAAAGCTGGAGACCACGGGCACTCTCCCTCTCCCTCTCCCTCTCCCTTCCCTCCCCCTCCCTCTCTCTCTCCCTCTCGCTCTCTCTCTCTCTCTTCCTCTCAGCTTTAAAGGCGCAGCCAACTACACACCAATAGGATGTCACTGTCATGGGAAGGAAAAAGGAGCATTACTTCTTACTTCAGTTTCCCCAACATGCTCTCTTTGGGGCGAAGAGTACCTTCAACTTAGCAACTTATCCCAAGGAGCCCAGAAAGAAGGCATTAGAGGCTACGAATGGGAGAACTCATTCTGCTGCCCAAAGGCATATGATATGCTTTCTTGAGATTTTCCTTCAAAGACTGCAGAGAGAAGATGGAGGTGTAGAGGAAGGTGGAGAAGCAGACATGGGCAGCACCCTGCCTGTGCTCAAGCTCACTGGCCTCCTCTCTACCTTGGTGTGCTCAGAAATTTCTGCAAGTACAAGTTTAAAAATATACATGTGGAGCCAGGCGTGGTGGCTCACGCCTGTCATCCCAGCACTCGGAAATCGGAAGGCAGAGACAGGAGGATTGCTGAGTTCGAGGCTTGCCTGGGCTATACAGTGAGCTCAGGGCCAGCCTGAACTACAAAGCGAGACCCTGTCTCAAAAAAAAAGATATATATATACACACACACACACACACACACACACACATACATACACATGTGGAAATAATATTCAAACAAGTATTTACCAAGGGCCCTGCACATGCTGAGAGCTCTCCTGGGCATCTCTTGATTGGTATAAAAGGCGAGACGAACCAAGTCCCACCCCACAGGAGCCACAGCTTGGACGCCCCAGACGTGTAGAGATAATTTCAATCCCTGCTTTGGGAATTTAGTGTCGAGTCTTCTGGGGATAGACCTCAGTAGTAAAGCACTTGAATTCAACCCCCACCACCACAAAAATAATGAAATAAAATTTACTATTTCAACATCCTACTGTGGACTGCTGTGATTCAGAGGGGACAGCATAGGAACCTCCCACTGGATTGGCCTTTCCCACAAGAAGTGACTGAGCATGCTCCTGGGTTTCTCTGATGCACATGGTGAACTGGATTTCACGCTGGACGGAGCCTTAGTTCCTCCTGCTTTTGACCACATGCAAGGAGTATTGCACTACATGTATGAATCCAAGATTTTAGGCCCGGGCTATCTTCCAGCAACCCATGGAGCACGGAGCACAAAGATCTGAACAGGACCCCAGCCCGCCACATGCACGCAGTGAGGACAAAGTGCAGGGTGAGCCTGGCCAGCTTGGCCCGGTTCAGAGGGTGCAAAGCTTCAGAGCACATCGGCAAGAAGTGCAGAGCCTCAGCTCACGCTCACTGCTGTCTGGGACACAGCTCTACTGAGGCCAAGGGCACAGTGACACCCCACCCCTGAGAAGCCTGTCTTGGCTGCATCTACGAACACAAATATGTGAAATGACAGCAAATGTCATGGTAAAGGCAGATCAAGACAACTACATCTGCCGACTTATTATTAGGAGGCAAATGTCAGGGAAGGAAAATATGGCTCCAAGTCATTTAGTCCTGGTGAAACACAGGCTTCAACTGGCTGGAATCAGAATCCCTCCTACCAGTCCTCAGCTAGGAGGCACCTTACTAGATACTGGGATCAAAGTCTAATTTTTCCTGCTAGTGGGGAAAGTTTGTTGTCACACAAGAAGACCACCTCTCCCATCCTCCCCAAGTCAACCAACCATTCCTCTAGGTCTGTGAATAGACTGAAAATCATGGTGGCACTCAGGGTGGCTCTGGAGGGCCAGGATGCACACTGTCCATGCTAAGAGCTGTGCATTTATCTTCATATATCTAAAAGTACTTAACCAGAACCCAAGTTGGTGTCTGAGTTTTTATAGCACTGGTACAATTTTCCCTTAAAAACAAACCCACTGATGGGGGTCTGGGGATGAGGGAGATGAGAGGGAGAGGAGAAATAAAAAGGATGAAGAGGTGATATATTTACATACCAAATCCTTCACACTGAATGTAGTTATTAGGTCTCACAAGAATTACTAATAACAAGTGGAGAAAACCCAAACAAACCCATTCTCCAAAGGAGAACAAGTTGATTTATAGAAAACTTGTTAAGTGGTCCTACAGGATGAGAACATGACAAAAAAATCGTGAAAGTGATATGAAAGCAAGTAACTGACATTTAAACAAAAATAGCTTCAAATTTTTAAGATATTTCTACTTTTTATTTTTCTATTTTTTATATTTATATATTTTTATATTTTGAGATCAGCTTTGACTGCAGTCTGTACTTACAATGGCCAGAAGCCCCTAATTTGGCCCAGGCTGCACTCTGGCCAGGTCCCTGACATGGCGCTGCTGGAGGAGGGTACAGGGGCTCAGCCCAAGGCAGCGGGCAGATGTCTGCCTCTCACTGGTGCTCCGTGAAGGCCCCAGGCCCCCCGGCCCCACGAGGCCTCTGAGGCAGGCATGCCTTCTGCCTCCTCTACTTTGAGTGGCGAGGAAACACAGGTGAGTGAACATCACTTTCCATGCAGAGTTCACTCAGCTAACCAAGGGCTCTCTGAGGGCTCAGCACACTGAAGTCTGTTTTAAAAATAGTAAGAAAGGGGAAGTTACTACTCTTCTATAAAATAATAATGTAACGTGAGTTATGTCACTTATATATTCCATTATAGTGCTGTGATTGTATTACCAATAATAACCATTAATGCTGGCATAAAGGAAAGCTAGGGAGTCCATACAGCCTGGCTTGCTGAGAAGCCTTGGCATACCCCAGGCACCCTGCCCCTCTTCCAGATGATGCCGCCTTTCCCCCGGAAGTGTCCTGTTTTATGGCAGCCCCACTCACGCGCGGGGACTGTGTCAACTGTGTCTGTGTGTGCAGGGCAGGGTGGGGGTGTTATTTTCAAAGGCTGCAGCATTCTTTAAATTGCAGCTTTAAATTGCTGTGTGTCTGGAGGAGCAGAGGCCTCTGGACAGGGGGACACTCAGACCACTCTTATGCGCGGCCCAGCGGTCACCACCGGCAGCACCTCGGCTATGTTATTCGTGAATGAGCCCAGTCACTCCATGAGGAACTAAAGACAGGACACACTTGGCCGCTCTCTTCCAGCATCTTTTCAGTTTTACTTTTCCTTCCCTTTGCGGCAAATCTGTGAAATAGATTTCATTGCACATGCTCATGCGTGAGAAAGGCAAGCTCCCGAGCCTCATGGCTCTCGTCCCAAGCAGAGCTGGAAAGCTGCAAGTCCTTCTTCTAGTCACGGGAGTGCCTACTTGGCCCCGAGTACAAAGCAGACCTCAGCATGGCTCTACTTAGTGGTTTGGAATTATTAGCTTGTACATGTAATTCACATGGTCACATGTGCAACTCAAAATTAGAGCTCGGAGTGCCGGGTGTGGTGGCTCACGCCTGTCATACCAACACTCGGGAGGCAGAGGCAGGAGGATTGCTGAGTTTGAGGCTTGCCTGGGCTACATAGTGAGCTCAGGACCAGCCTGAACTACAGAGCAAGACCCTGTCTCAAAAAAAAAAAAATTAGAGCTCAGAGGTCATGTGAGAAACTGTAACATCACAGCTTTCACAGAGCAGACATCTTGAAAAGGGTTTTAAGAAAACTTTACCTGCCTTTCTTATACCTTAATTGCCATATTTTGGGGGCCCATTTTAAGAAATAACTTGGTACCTCTGTAGCTGGCTAGATTTTTTAATAACCAACAGAAAAAGAGTTATCACCAAACTGTGTTAGCTTTATTTTTTATTTTGCAGTAGCAGGGATTGAACTCGGGCCCTTGTCCGTCCAACGTTGGCGCGGTACCACTTGAGCTTAATCCCTAGCCCAAACTGTATTAGTTTTAACCTTGGCTAAGCCCTTTCTGGCTGCCATGTGTGGACTTTGCCAGGCTTGATTATTAAGGGCATGGTATGGCTCTGTTTCCAGCTTCCAAACCACTTCTAGCCAGCTACTTACTGCTTTGCTCTATCTTTAATGAGGAGCTGGTAGATTATCAGTTCTAAAGTGGTCAAGAAAAGAAAGTGAAGTGTGAACTACCTAAATAGATGCACTATCAAGAGGGCTGACATCCAAACCGATGGCTCACCTTCTACCTCTCCATGAGGATTCTCTACTTGGTGTAGCGAAAAATTCAGACATAGAACCAAGACTAGGAAATCCAGCAAAGAGCTGGTTTGGCCAAGAATTTAGAGCTCCCAGGTCCCTCTCTGATCCTGTTTCCATGCTCATGAAATGAAAGAGCTGACACTGATCTCTCCAGAACCTTTCAGCTCTGGGATGACTTCTGTCCACACTAACTTTGGTCAGAAACTCAGTGTGTGGTGTTTCCGTTCCTTCCTGTTTCCATGACAGCCCTGGCAACAAGCACCTCACCTACTGGCTATCTTCTCGTGGCGGCTCCAGGCATTTCAAACTCCTTAAGCAGAACGTGAGGGCTCCTCTCACACCGCTAGTACATAGGAGCTTAGTCACCTGTGTCTCTTTTCCCTCTTCGCTCAGTCAAAAGGTGGGTGTGGACTTCTGACTAGGCCCACCTGCGCATCATCCTCAACACAGCCATTCTCCACACCCATTTTGCCACCAAGTCTTGTTAGTCGACATCCTAAAAAGCTCTTAAAGCCACTCATGTCACCACTTCCCATATTTCTAGAACCATCCACCTCTCTAGACCCAGCCATCACCAAGTCCAGTTTCCCTTCAAATTCCATCCCCCACCCTGAGGCTGGAGAGATCTTTGAAACAAACAACTTGATTAGGGCACCTCCCTGCCATCAGGACAAGGGCTTCCTGCTGCTTCAAGTCTATTCAGAAAACACATGGCTGCATTTCTTCCCGCTGGGCCGACAAGGCCCTCTGTGGTAGTCCCTGCCCACCTCTTCAGATTCATCTACCTCTGCCCTCCAGCTCTGCTGACCTCCCACCTCCTTTCAGCTCCCCAACCCAGCTTAGCTCCCCTCCACCGGAGGGCCTGGGAACGCGGGCCTCCTCTCCTGGGAACTGCCCCAGCCCCCTGGCTGCTCCTCGGCCACATCCCCTGCCCCTGCTGCTCACCCTTCAGTTCTCAGCTCAAATGTGCAGCATCGCTTTCTCAGAAAGTGTTCCCTGACATGCCCCAATCCTCGGCAACTCCCCCTGCTATACGCCCTGGAAAAACACATTTCTTTTCCAGTGTCCTTAGCTCAGCCTGTCGTGAGACCCTTCTTCGTGTGATGACTCATTATTTTCCGATCTTTCTCTGCATTCACTGAGTGGGCAGGCGGCCTCTTCAGCTTGCCATGGGGGCGTTTAGAAGAGCACACAACCCACAGTGGGTACTCAGGGCTTTTCGGTAGATCCGACTCCTATATCTTCTGAAAGTTTCCATCAGGAACCCTCTAACACAAAAACTGGAAACTCGTACAGACGAAACCTAACTTCCAGCTCATTTTAGGCTTTTTTTGCCTGGCCATGCTCCTCCTCCTGACTCGCTGAGACGCCAAACCGGCAGCACCACCACTGCCTGCAGTGAGGACACCGGGCAAGGAATACAAGGAATACAGCCTGGCATTTGGTCTCTGCTGAATCCCTCACAGGAGATCATCAGACCCCTGTGAATCCCACCTCAATACTCTCAGAGAAAAGATATTAGAGACATTCCTTTAAAAGTCAAAGTACAATGAAGGTGCCCATTCCATTCCCACTCATTTAGTATTAAATATCATTTACTTTCATATGCTTTTAGAGAACACAGTGATGTGCAAATGAAGGATGAAGAAATTAGAGAAAGTTGAAAGAAATAATTTAAAATATCAATCTAGTTAAATGACACGATTAACTAAAAGAATTCAAAAGAATAAGCTAGAAATTATTTTTAAATAAAAATGCCTGGATTTGCCAAAAAAATCAAAACTCTTAAAAACCTAAGGCAATACTGAACTGGACTACATTTTCAGACATCCCCATCACCAGGGATGGAACTCAGCACCCAGTAGATTCTGAGATTCCGACAACACTAACATTTCAAAAGAAACGTGTGGTGCTAACATCCTGGGCTACCAATTATCTTTTTAATCTGGCAAATCACAATATACCTTTTACAATACAAAGTATGCCCATAAGCCCAGGACTCTAGAAGGCTGAGGCAGGAGGATCTTAAGTTTGACCCAAGCCTGAGCAACTTAGCCAAGACCCTGTCTCAAAATTTATTAAAAAAAAAAAAAAAAAAAAGATTGGCTATGTAGCTTACTGTAAAGATCCTAGGTTTAATCCCTAGGACCCCCCCAACACACACACCAGCCATGTACATAAAAATAACTTCTAAATTCTAGGTGGGGGTAGAATTCAAAGTTTAAATTGGGAAGGGCTGAGCATTTCTTTTTTTTTTTTTAAATACCCTCTAAAATCTTGAAATGAAAAACCATAATACCACCTTCAGTTCTTTGAAAAAAAATTTATATCAAAATCCTAAAAGGTGGGAGGTTATGAGCCTCAAAAATCAAGATTAATTTCTTTTCTCCATAAATTTAGCTTGACGAGAAATGCTCACATAAACTTTGCTTTCCTCATTTCACTGCAGACTGACATAGGCAGGGCACTTAGCTGAACTGACCTCCGCATGAAGGCATCTCTCCTAACCCTCCAGAGACCTGGGGGGTGTCCTGGGGTGGCACCGGCTGCTTGAATCGCCAACCAACTCTAAAGTAGTACAATGAGAATAATCTTTAAAAAAAAACTATACAATTCCTATAAACCTGTGATAAACAGCCCAAAAATCTAGTAGAGAACAAAGAGAGCACATTCACAATGCAATAAAAATATTAAATACTCAGGAAATAATGAAATGTATATTCACACACTAAACTCCACATGATATATTGAAAATATATAAAGAAAACACAGATCTTTTTTATTTTATTTTATTTTTTTGAGACAGGGTCTCGCTTTGTAGTTCAGGCTAGCTCTGAGCTCACTATGTAGCCCAGGCAAGCCTCAAACTCAGCAATCCTCCTGTCTCTGCCTCCCGAGTGCTGGGATGACAGGCGTGAGCCACCACGCCCGGCACTACAGGTCTTTTATTTTTATTTTTCACTTTTTGGTACTTCTGAGGTTTGGACTAGGGCCTCTGGACTGAGCTATAGCCTCAATCCTTTTTAATCTCTTTTTTCCCCAGACAGGGTCTCACTAACTCATTATGCCACTGAGATCAAACCTACAATCCTTCTCTTTCAGCCTCCCAGAGTGCAGGCTTATGATCATGTGCTACCACACCTAGCTAGAAAACTCACATCTTCAATGAGAGAAACAGAGACTTGAGTAAGTGAAGAAACACTACTGACTTGAGACTAAATGCCGAAAAGACATTTCCCAGTTTAATTTATAGTCTGAACTGAACACATCACCAAGGCCACTACAGAACTCGATAAAAAATGGTTCTAAATTTCTACAGAATAAATGGGCAAAAGTATCAGAACTCTTGAGATATTCTGCATTAACAAGGTACTTGCCCTGCCAGATCTTAAACCGTAATATGAAACAACAATCACGAAGGCTGTAAAACCACCACAGACAGCAAAACACTAGAGAAAGATGTCCCAGTTCAACAAACTGAGTAGAAATAAACCAGCTTTCAACACAGAAAAAACAAACCCATATGAAACCACAATACTCTGAGACACAGGGATGCCTTTCAGAGCCTTATCTCCACTGCAGACAAGAAAGATTTCAAACAAATATTGCACAACATCAGAAACTTTAAAAGAGACAAGATAAAGATTTCTTGACAGTGAAGAAACCTTTCTAGCTCCTATATATTTTCCAAAGTCCAGCTCAAGCCCTTAATTCTTAGTGCACTTACAGTCAAAAGCACACTGTGGCAGTTAATTAAATTCATATTGTTCTTTAATTATGAGTGTTGAGCATGTAGGGAGGGAGGCTTTGACGGGTACCTCTCTTGTATAGCATCCTTTGCCAGGAGGCCTGTACCACCTCCACCCAGAACCCAGTAGGCACCACTCAGAAGTCTTGCTGTGCCAATGGCTTCCTAAATACACAGATGATTGCTCAAGGACGACTCTCTGATTGAAAGTCCCCACGTGACTCAAACCCAACCAGACCCCTATGATTTGGAAACAAAGAATCTTCTCTTGCTCTCCCTTCCTCCTTCATGGGTGACGAGCTGGAAGAGAAGTGAGTTTTATGAGATTTCTAAACCAACAAAAGGAAAGACGTCCAATCTATGGTGATTTTTAGCCAAAACAATGGTTGGGGGGTGTAAAGGGCCCCGAAGTCATCACCAACCTATAATGTGCTCTCACTCCTGATTCTGCAAGACCTGGGCTTCAGTTCTCCAGGTTCCGCACACAGAGTACACTCCAGTCATAGAGCTGCTAGGAATCATGTCTTTCTTATGCACACGGAGAGAAGGGGTAACAGGAAAAGATGGAAGTGTCGACTAGAAGGAAGCAGTGGCAGGCCAGCTGGAAAGCACCCTGCTGTGGACCCGATCTGATTATAAATCGGTCCACATCAAATCTTCACACACCTGACTGAGTGGTAGTGTTCTGAGACCTGAGGGAGCCACCTACTCCCAGCACCTGCTCAGGGCAGGACTGAATATTCACTAGACTGCCTTTTGGAAAAATAAAGCCAAACAAAAATAACAAACAAATACCTTAGAATCCTCTTTAACTCAAAGCAAAGCCACAGTGAATAAGGCCGATTTCCCCCAGTTATCAGGATGGACTGATTACAGAGCCCAGATTCATTTGCCTGAAGATAATTGCCTCAATTCTCCACTTCACTCTGCACATATAGAAACAGTCCCAATCTACCAGGGCCTCGGTGACTAGACATGTAAAATTGGTCTAATCATAGTTTGAAGAGCTTGAGCTGAAAGGATTCTATGAGCGTGTGGCTGACCATGACACTCCTAAGGGTTTCTCTCCTCTCGGCTGGAAGCTTGCCTCCCTCCCCCCATCTGAAGGGTGAGTCAGAGCCTCTGCAGATGAGATGAAAACACCTTTGAGGCTCTCTGCTCCTGGAGAAGAGGCTGGGGAAAAGCTGAAATGCTGAAATGTACAGGAGAGCTGGACAGAAGACAAAGCATAAGTCCAGGACTTTCCTGACAGGTAGTCTGTTATCAAAACTGGTGATGTTTTCACCCACAGCCCACCAACTCGAGGCAGAAGCTGGTGTGCAGGGCAGACAGACATCTCAGCCATGGGAAAGACCTGGACAAGCTAAGTCAGGGCTAGGCAGACAGGCAGAACCCAGTCCTGACTTCTACAGGCCAGAGCATAGCAAGTGGTCAGAGTCCAGGTGAACCAGTGACCGACCCCACTATGGCTGTGCTCAGGGCCAACGCACAGAGGAGGCAGCATGTCTAAGCATGTCTAAGAAGAGCCTGTACACCAAAGCTTCTGCTTCAGCAGCCACTGCCTGGAGCCTCAGGCATCTGCAGATCACTCTTTGTGTGGCAGAAGGAAGGAGGGAGGGAGAGAGGTATGATATTTCAATGGAGAACACAGAATGAAGGGACAGGAAAGCCAAACCTAGGGTGACAACCACCTCTGCATGGACGAACATGGTTTAGTTCCCATCCTATTTCCCTTCCAAAATGAGGGGCAAAAGTGGGGCATTGCAATCCTAACGATGCAGAACCCAGTCATGGCAGAAAGATTATTTCCCCTTATTGTGGCTTTTAGCTTGAGATAGCATTTCCCCCAACTCAGAAACTTGGGATATTCACCATTTCTACTAGTGAGAGCCAGTTGAGATCAGTGCAGTCTGAGTCACCAAAAAATAGCACCCTAGGGCCGGAGTTTTAGCTCAGTGGTTCCAGCGTCTGCCTTGCAAGCGCAAGGCCCTGAGTTCAATCCCGGTGACCACATACAATGTTGGGCGTGGTGACTCACGCCCACCAGCCATCAATACCACAAGCCACAGTGCCGGGCGTGGTGGCTCACGCCTGTCATCCCAGCACTCGGGAGGCAGAGGCAGGAGGATTGCTGAGTTCGAGGCTTGCCTGGGCTACAGAGTGAGCTCAGGGCCAGCCTGAACTACAAAGCGAGACCCTGTCTCAAAAAAAAAAAAATAGCACCCTAGGGAGATGAGCCAAATGCCCTTGTGTTGTACCCAGTCCTCCTGGGGAATAGGCAGAGGGGCCATCGCCAAATCCTCAGTAGGGCTGAGCCTTTCTGGCTGATTGCCACAGTGAGGGGTGGGGAACACGTCAAAGTCTGAATTCATTTCTCTCCAAAGGAAAGTTTGAAAAACTCTCCATCTCCAAAAAACATGTTCATGATTATACCCATACACCGGGCAGAGCAGAACCCTTTATCTTGAGTCTCATCCCGAAAAATGTGTCTAGCAGACCTATGACAAGAGCTTACAGGCCTTCTAAAAACTCCTGTGGTTCATCTTTCTGTCACAGTGACCAGCATGTGGACTTTGCATATGACAGGTACATACATGGGACAGGCAGATCGAAACCAACTGTCTCCTAGGTTTTTAAAAATCAAAAGAAAATTTCAAAGTTGGGCCAGGTTTAAACAAAACAAAACACCTCTTCCAGAAAATCATCAAACTGTACCTCCGATTCGCATCACTGGTACTCAACTTCCCCCCCATTCACCTATCTGGCATGAGATGTACTCTTCTGCACCCGTTGGTGGTCTACCTTCAATACTGTGGGGCATTTCACTCCATATCCACGTTGCTGGATGGCAGGAATTGCTCATCTTCAATTACTTCGCTCTTCCCACAATGCCAGGAATAGTGTCTTGGTCATAGAAGTGACTCAATTCGTGATTGCTAAATAGCCCATTTCATTTGTAATTTCCAAGACAGCTCCAGGAGAGGAGGCAAAGAGGGCCCATGTAATTAATAGATGGACGTGACTGATGTCTTTGCTCTAGCAAGGGACTCGTAGAGCAAAGGGCTGCAGAGCCCTGCTGGGTAACGAACGCTCCAAGCCGGGCCATTCAGTCCATCGTATCCACCTGTTTTCCTGTGTCTTGAAAGTGCCACCCAACTGCTCCTTCCTGTCACTGAACTACTTGCATCTTAAAGTGCTTCCAAAATAAGCAGAGTTGAGAACTGTTGGGTCAGCTCCTAGCCCTTCTCCCAGGGCCCCAGATCCTTGCAGGGAAATCAGATCTAAGAAGGGGACTGTGTTGAGCCTGAAGTTTCAACTCTGCCAGTTCACGAGGACCACAGGAAACGTCTCCAGTACGTGGTCACCTGTTCTTTGACTTAACTTGCTTCTGACAAAGAGCCAACAGCCTTCGACAGCCTTTTACTTTGGAGCCCTGGTTGTCAGAATATTCTTCCTTGGGCTGAGTTGAAAGCTATCAACAAACATCACCCGTAGGTCCTAATTTTGCCCTTCTGGAGCCACGTAAAGTAATTCTTAAAGCCTCTTGCATATGCCAATCTTTTAAGGGGCTGAAGATAATATTGTTGACAATACATCCAAATAAAAACCTTAGTGTGCGTTACTGTAATGAACTGGAACCTGCACTTTCCTGACCATCTGGTTTAGGAGCCTCCCTCAAGCAAAGCCCCGAAGGTAATATATGGCTATACTTTGTTTACCGGCAGACAGAGAGAGCCCCTTGTTCCTTAGCATGGTAACAACTGAGGTCATTCATCACCCACTTGGCCCTTTTTGAAATTCACTCGGTAGCAAGCACTTTTTAAAGTCATGCACGTAATGCATTCTAAAGAGCCTTTTCTGCACAGATCCATTTGCTCGACCTCGGCATTAAGTGTGAGATGGAACGGTCTTTCAGTGCAGTCCCCAGCTCCTCCTACAGCCTGTGCCGAACACACAGTGAAATGTGTTTGCAACTATACATGACTAGGGCTCAAAAATTCAGTGTTTCGTTAAATGTTCATTTGCTGATTAAAATGCATCTTTCAAAGAAAATGCCTTGCTAATGTAGAATCTAGTCCAAAAATATGTATTATGTAATGCATATTTTTTAATAATGCAGGCAATCTCCATGTATCTATATTAGTGAATCGGCTGTGAGCTGCCATCTCCATTATAGGCATAAAGCACTCCATCTGAAAAACGAAGTACTTTCCTATGTACACTAAAGAATCATAATCTACCTCACTGCTGATAGCTAGCATTAGTTTCCAGTGAAAGGGCATTTACCAGCACCCACATATTCCTGATTTTTTCCTTCAATATGCTCTGAAATTAGCTTGACCAAGGTCTTTATCCACCGTACACTGCTGGTGGAGCTGTTCTAATTGAAAGAAATAAGGCAGATGGATCAACATGAACCGAGCCTTTAGAAATATCACCGTTAGTCAGGACTGGGAGGTAGAGACCGGGATATAAAATGCAGTGCCCACATGCCCCGTCCAGTGCCCACCATGCCAGGGCTGATGGTAATAAACATTCTTCAGTTTCTCTAGAAAGTGTTAGAGGGGGACACAACTGGAATACAGACCTGCCTCCTTGCGGGGCTAGCCACATCCATTCTTTATCAGAGTCATGAGCATCTTCATGTTCAAACTTAACCCCTGGAATGTGAGGCATGACACGGACACAGCCAAGACCCAGAGACAAAATCACTACCCATCAGAAGCAAGAGCTGATCTCACTAAGATCTTAACTCTGCATCTGGCAGCGTTCACACAGGCCGCTGTCAAGAGTGTGAAGGTAATGAGGAATGACTGACTATTCAGGCCCTGAAAGGAGCACCAGGAGGGAAGGCTGGGGACCGGCTCACAGGGAAGGCAGAGATTAGGGGAGGCGACTCCTCCTCTCCGAGGTCCCCCACTCTGACTCACACGGAGCAAAGAGCCGGACTGGTGGCGCGTGAGTCCCAGGTGAAACACCCTTGTTGACACTTCATGGATTCCAGGAAGTTGGCTTTGTTCTGAGCTTTATCACCTCTGACCTCTCAGTGTAGCAAAAAGGGCGCTTGAATTTAACAGGGAGGATCAGACCAAAGACATGCACACCCTCCCCCCAAAGCGGTCACGCTACAGATGAAACTCAAGAGCTTCCCCACTGCAGAGCCCCCTCCCCCGTTCATTTTATTTTCCAGCGCTGAGAAAGAGTGGGACTGCTTCATTCCAATTCTTTAGCCTTCAGAGTTCAACACTACGATCCAGTGGTATCTGGCCGCCCCCTAGCTCTAAAGCTCTGGCTCATCCGTTTTCTCATGTAGAATTCAAACTGGATTAAACAATGGGAGGGGCTAGGAATGTAGCCCAGTGGTAGAACGTTTACTTAGCATGCATCCCGCCCTGGGTTCAATCCCCAGGGATGCCCCCACCCCCAAAAAAGGGATTCAATGTTTCCATTAACAGATTCAATTCTTAATATCCTTTCCTTAATGTAAGACTTGTTTTGCCCGATACTCTGCTGTCACTCAGTCCCTAGAACAGAGCCTGACATGTGCTAGGCGCTGGGTCAGTATCTGCCGAATAACCTTTATGAAAACTTACCTAAGAAGTAGCTCTAAGGGCACCGGGCGGAGACTCTGCACCAGCGGAACACTCTCCTCCGCGAGAGGATCGGCTGCTGAGGCGGATCCGGAGCGGGGCAGCGAACTCTTCTCTAGCGCAGCTCGCCTCCGTCTTCCAGCACAGCTCAGCAGGCACCCGCCTGGGTGTGCAGACCTGAAGGCCACCTACCTCCGCCACTGCGGGGGCTTTTCTAACAGAAGAGGCTTGTCTGTCCATGGGGTAACGCGCCAGTCGAAACTACACGGGTCCTACATTTTTAGAAGCTTCTCTAATTACAGTCACTATAACAGATCTGCCAAAGATGGTTCTGTGATGAGCGCCGGCCGAGGGTGCCAACCCAAACTGTCAAGCGCTCAGAAAGCGCCCTGGGCTGGGTCATTAATAGTCAACGTAGAGACCCCCATTCCCCAATTTTGCGATCTCGTTTTTTTCAGCTGCACAAGGGCTACGCTCATTTCGTCCGGGAGAAGCTGGGGAAGGGGACAGCCCCTGTGAAGGAACCCGGTCCAGCTACCCACGCTAACCTACCTGTGGCTAGAGCTCTTTTGGTTGCTCATTGGCACGCGCCAGCGCTAACCCCCCCCCCCCCACTCTGCCCGAATCCTTCCAAACAAGGTTCCCTCCTGCCACCTGCCGGCCCACTAGGGTCTGCGCCAGCGGCTCCGCGCCATAGCTCAGCTCGCGGGGAGGCGGCCCCCACCGCTCTACTGCACATGCCCGGCAGAAGTCCGGGCGCGCAACTTCGTAGGACCTCGCCGCCCCATCCTCCCCCGCCTCAGTCTCCTCTTTCCTCTCCCAGGCGAGAGGACCAGAGGAGGCGCCTCTCCGGAGTCTTAGACTGCAGAGTCTAAGGCGTCGCGAGAGGAGCCCGGGCAGAGACAGATCTTTTTTCCCTTTTGGCGTTGGAGAGCCAAGCGGAGGAGCGGAGCTTTCAGAAGTTCGAAAGGTCGGTGCTTCTTTCTTTTTCCTCTCCTGAGGTGTGACTGGGACCTCCGGACCCAGCTCCTCACCTCACGAGGTGCATCTTTTGCGGCTCCAACGGCCGATGTGCCTTGGAGCCGCACCCTGCGGAGCCAGAGGGCGCGTCGGTTTCTCGGTGCGTGCCTAAGAGAATGGACCGGAGGTCCCGAGCTCAGCAGTGGCGCCGAGCTCGCCATAACTACAACGACTTGTGTCCGCCTATCGGCCGCCGGGCAGCGGCCGCGCTCCTCTGGCTCTCCTGCTCCATAGCGCTCCTCCGCGCCTTCGCCGCCTCCAACGCCCGTGCCCAGCAGCGTGCGGCTGCGCAGCGCCAGAGCTTCCTGAACACCCACCACCGCCCCAGCGCCCCGGTTCTCCCCGAGTCCCCCGGATCCGAATCGGACCACGAGCACGAGGAGGCAGAGCCCGAGCTCTCCCTTCCTGAGTGCCTAGAGTTCGAGGAGGAGTTCGGCTACGAGAGCGAGACCGAGAGTGAGACCGAGACTGAGACTGAGACCGAGACCGAGACCGAGTCCGAGTCCGAGACCGAGACCGAGACCGAGACCGAGTCCGAGACCGAGTCTGAGACCGAGACCGAGTCCCAGACCGAGTCCCAGACCGCGTCCGAAATCGAGTCCGAGTCCGACTTCGAGACCGAGCCCGAGACCGAACCCGAAGACGAGAGCGGCACCCCGGGGCCCAAGGGCTCCGCTTTCAACCAGTCTCTCGCCCAGCGCCTGCAGGCTCTGGACTTAGAGAGCCCCGACGCGTCCCCGGGCCGCGCACGACCCGCCACTCGGGAGCCCGACAGCTCCAGCGAGGAGGAGGAGAGCGAGCCGAGGGGCCCCGAGGAGAGGCAGCCCCGCTGCAAGCCGAGAAAGCCCGCCCGCCGCGACAGGTCCCCGGAGTCCCCTTCCAGAAGGGGACCCATCCCCATCCGGCGTCACTAATGGCGGACGCCGTCCAGGTTCTCCTCGTTTTCTTGGACTCAGGTTGGTTGAGTTCCCCGGGCTAAACTCGGGAGGGGCCCCGCGGGCAGCGCGGGCCGGGAAGGAGACTAGGGAGAGGCTAGGTGGGAGGCAGAGGGCTCAGCACTCGGCACAAAATGGAAGGTCGGGCGAACAGGCAGAGGCTCTCCAAGCCTTCTCGGGGCGCCCCGGACGGCCAAAGCTTTGCCAGACAGTGGGGCGCTCCTCACGTCTCGCTAGAGACAACCTGGGGTCCCCGAGCCGGTGGCCCCGAGCCCGAGTCCTGCGCGCGCCGGGAGCTGCGAGCCGCACGCGGAGCCGGCAAGGGTGAGACACTCGTGTTCTGCGCTCTTTTCCCTCCTCCCGGAAAGATTAGTGTCAAACAAGTTGGTTTGGGCGAGCGCCCGAAATGCGGTTGGCAGCGCGCGCGCCGGCTTCCTCCACCCCAGGGCGGCCGCACGGCAGCCACACGGCAGCAGTTAGGAAGAGAAGCCGAACGGGGCTGGGAGAACCCCGGGGCCTGCCGGGTCCGAGGGAAGTAGCAGGCGCGCACCGCAGCGGGTGGGCTCGGAGCACGGGACCCAGGTCCCCGCGCTGTTGATTCAGAGCCCGAGACCTCGGCGCCAGTGCCCAGCACGGCCACACGGCCTCCAGCCTTAGCCACCACTTTTCGGGGACTCACGGGGCCACAGCACAGAGAAGAGCGCGCGCACCTGGTCGTGCGCCGCTGGGCTAAGCTCTCCCGGTGGGCTGGCTTTTTCCTGCGAACACTGGCCCGTTAAGAGGGCAGGGAGCAGAGGTGGAGAAGCTTAGGGCTGCTCCTAGGGCTGCTAGGGTGGGCGGCGCGGAGTTGATCCCGTCGGGGCATCGCCGCACGCCTGGCGCACCTGGAAATGTGGCGGGGCTGGTTGCAGCCTGGCTGGAAAGTTCCTGGGCTGTTGGCGCGCGCGCGCGCGGCGCCCAGAAGAAGAGCGACTAAGAGGTCTGTGAGGGGGTCCGGCTGGCGTGGGGGTCGCGCCTACGGTGTGGGCACATTACCGTGGGTCCGCTAGAGCGTGGCACTAGCCGGGGGAAAGCTATCGGATCTGGTGCGCCGGTTCTCGGGTGCTGGGGCGTGGGGGGAGGCGGCTTCTGCAGCCCGGAGGAGAGGCGGCTCGCTCCGGCCATCTTCGTCGGACGGCGGGGGCGGCGGCGGCGGCTGCAGAGGTGGCGCAGGCTGCGGCGAAGCTAAGTTTGGAATCTCTGCCCTGGAGGGGACACTGCCCGGCTCCTCCAGCGCGGAGCAGCCGCGGCCAGGCGCGTGCCTCCTCCAGTCCTGTGGAGAAACCTGATGAGTGACGCGCATTGACAAAACCTCACCTGATTTGGAAACTTTTTTTTCCTTTTCCCCTGGTGCGCGCGCGCCGGTCTGGTTTAGCGCTGGCTCAGTTATTTTGATGGGACCGGGAGGCACGGATAAAGCGTTCTGACGGCTTGAAATGAAAAAGGTCGTGCACTTAAGCTCATTAAGAAAAGGATGGTGCAGAAGGCAGGCACTTTAAATGCCCGTCTACCAGGACTTCTTCCCTAGGAAGGAGTCGCAGCGCCACAGAACTTAGTTCCGCGGGGCTTCGCGCTACTGCCGCTCGGATGTCCGCGTGGTCTTTGCTAAACCTGAGAAAGGCGGTTTGTTAGCTTGGGGTTCACCCCAGCAGCATGTGGCGTCAGAAGTCCGGAGAAGCCCGAGAGCCAAAGAAAAGCTGAGTCCCTGATCTGGGCTTGATCGTGTGAAACCGCACGGTGAAATAGAGCCTTCCTTAAGGTGAAATTGCCACTTAACGTAAACAATGTTGGCGACATTTCTGTGGCATGAAGTGTTCTATTTTTTCCTCTAGTAACGTCTTAGTAGCCTGTGTTCATTACGCAAGAGGTCTCTAGTTAGCAAGCAAGAGAAACCTGAAGTTTCGTTGGATTTCTGTGAGAACTGCCTTCAGTTTGGGTAGTCTAGGGGACCCGTCTTTCTGTTGAGCTTGGTTTTTTATTAGCTAAATTAGCATGCTGCCTTGTTGTGAGATGAATAAACACATTTGAAAAACTAAGGTCCTTTGTGCCCAGCCCACGCCTTACGTAAGTCTTGCTGTTTTAAAAAGCTGCGCAGGGGAGGCTGGCTTCTCTGACCATATGCAACGCACTAAGTTCATACACAGAGAACCCACCCCACAGCCCGGCCCGTCTAGGAACACGCCCACAGTTTTTTGTTTTTTTTTTTTTTCACACAGTATCGTCCACAAACTGCCTTCCAGTCAATAGATGTAGAGATCACAGACTAATTGTGAAAACCTGTTACGCACCGGCTGGCGTCCTTCCCCGCTCTGCTCCCCTCCCCCAACCTCCCTCTTTCCACCCTGATTCCAAGGTGAAAAAACCAGTGGGAATCATACAGACCTACGGACCAGGATACCCCATCCCTTGAAAGGCACCCCCAACCCACCTAGGGAGCATGGCACCTTGCTAAACAAGCCCTTGAAGCCCATTTTTCCACTAGAGGCACTAGTATTCAGCTGCTTTCCTTTTTCTACAGACATTTCTAGCAAGTTCTCCCAACATTCCTAACTCATTTGTTTCCCAACTGGCCCTTTGTCTCATGCTGCTGAACTGAGCTTAGCATTTCAATGGAGTCACTTGCCCTTTTACATAGGTAGGGTCGGCTGAGTTAGGATCTGCTGGGAGAAAAGCAGACGTCCTAGTGGACCACACAGCCCAATTACCGGCTTGTTGAAATATTTCAAATGGAGATGCGGGGGAGGGGAAGAAGGAAGGGAACGAAGTGAGTTAAATATGATGGTGTACCCCAACACTTAGGATTTTTTTCCTTTACTATATTAATCATTTGCTTAATGGAAATCTGGTGGGGGGGGACGACAAAGGTGCTCTTACAATTGGAATGTCTGACTTGGAGATTATGCAGCAATGTTCAGATATTGTTTGAGATCTGAAACCCGATGTAGGTTTGCTTCTAAAAGTTTGCAAAGAAAATGTTTAATCTGTGTTTATCAGAATTGGAGATTTTAAAGTTTTCAAATGTTTTGAGATGTTTCTTCATGCACTAGAGCCCCTCCCCCACTGCTTACAGCCTTTTAGTCTTCATATTAGCAGCTGTGATTGAAGAATTAATGAAGAAAGCTGAAACTTCACTCTTGGTAAGACTGTGGTTCTTTTTTTAAAAAAAAAATTTTTTTGCAGGGATTTTACTTAATTAATCAACTCTTCAAGAAGAGGGACGCTGTTGAGAAGAAACTGAGCAGAAACCATGGTGTGGGGAAAGCATTTTAGCAGGAAGGTGACCTGTCACAAAAAAGCAAATCACTAAAAATCAAATTACATGTCCAGAGGCCAGTGATGTCATATGCCAGCTCAAGTACTGCCCGTCTCTAAAATACTGCCCAGCAACAGGCATGAGTTTCTCAAATTACATATTTAATACTCGTGCTCTGGAATGAAGGATGGAATTTCTTCTCTTGCTGTGAGGATTTGACATTAATAACTTTATTTCTAAAATCCCCATGTTCCAGACATAGGCATCTGAATCTAAGCCAAAAAGTACAAACTAAGCCCAGTCTGCTTCTACCCCTGATCTTGTCAAGAGCCTGTTTCTTACTCACAACCCCTTCTGCCTCAGTTTCTTCTAAAATGAACTAGCTAAATGAAAGGTTCCTTTTAATTATCCCTTTTAGCTCCAAACATAGCAGTTGATTAGCTTAAAAATCCTGGAGTGTGCAATTTGACTCTGAATGACTTTGCTACTAATATAGTTCAATGTTTCAAAAACTGATCAAATAAAAAGCATCGTCTATGAAGGAATCTGTTTGTGTTGGTCTAATGTCAGTTTTGTCAAATCTGCTTTTCAACTGGTGGTTTTAAAAAAATGGTTTAAAGAGGCAGGATAGATAATGTGAAATTCTGTTGTTCTCTGTCCCTAAAATGACAGAAAGAAAAAAGAAAAGAAAAACCAAAAAACCCAAAACCTGGCCATCCTTAGAAGCAGCCTTCAACATTCATTGAGTGAGTGAGTGAGTGAGTGAGTGAGTGTGTGTGTGTGTGTGTGTGTGTGTGTGTTTGCGTCTGTGTTCCCTCCCTCATCTCTCCCTGACTTCAGTGTCTGGAAACAAGCTCTCACGAGCCTGAGCAGGCAGCAGGTTGCAGTACTGTAGAAATACCACAGCAGCAGGGAGACGCAGCGCTGGGGACAGCAGGCTGACAGAACGCTGCTTGAGCGACCACACATGTTGAGTATGTTATTTGGTAACCGGGTTTGAGCTTCCCAATCAGGCAAGACCAAAAAAAGACTTACAGTATGTAGCCAGTTATCACAGACTAGTTCTTTCAACCTTTTCCCTCCATTATTACTATTTCTCAAGATTTTTTTCTGAGCTCTTTCCCCCCCCAGTCATTTCTACTACTTGCCATGAAATTTTAATAGCACAGATACAGATAAACTATATTGTTTATGTACTGTGGAATCTGGTAATAGCTGAGCTTTTTCACACACAATGCCCCACGACCACCAATTTGGCTCCACTGCAAATGCACTAGATAAACAAAGCAAATGTTTTCCCTAAAAAAATTGATTCTGCCAAATCCAATAATTTTAGCAGCCTCATTTTTGCTTTACAGTTTAACTCTTTTTTTGGCTATTTGTGAAATATGGTCAATTTTCATTGGTGTTTATTTTTTAAATTTCACAAGTTTTTTTTTTTTTAAAGGCCCAATAGCTATCAAATGTCAGTACCCAGTTAGTTCGCAAGCCAAAGGCCACTGCAAACAGCCTAGTGACGTAGTTCTCCTAAGGCCAAGAGTCTGCACTACAGTGACTGTCACCTGTTGGCAGCACTGAGCCAACACAGGCAGACACACAAGAGGAACTGACACCACGACACATGCACACATGCACGCACACACACCCACATGCATGTGTACACACACAATCTATTGGATGGGGGGGCCCTGCCTTTCCAGATTCAAGTGTGGGCACAGCCTGTGTGTTTATTCTACAGGCCTATTTTAGGGTGGCAGTGTTGTAAATTAGCTAGGGAACAGGCTACTGGGGAAGTGAGAGCAATTCAGGCTGTGTGGACCAACGGTAAGTAGGGGCAGATTTCATGGAAGAAAAAAGCAAAGCAAAGCAAAACAAAACAAAAGACTTAGGAATCACATTTTTAAAAAATAAAACAAGGGCCAGAGATTTAGCTCAGCAGTTCCAGCACCTGGCTAGCAAGGGCAAGGTCCCTGGTTCATAGCCGGTAACCACATACAACAGTACCAGGCATGGTAACTCACACCCATCAGCAATCCATACCACACACCACAGTACAGGTGTGGTGGCTCACGCCTGTCGTCCCAGCACTTGGGAGGCAGAGATAGGAGGACTGCTGAGTTCAAGGCTTGCCTGGGCTGCATAGTTAGCTCAGGGCCAGCTTGGACTACAAAGCAAGACCCTGTCTACAAACAAAAACAAAAATAAAACAAAACAGGGCCGGAGATTTAGCTCAGTGGTTCCGGTGCCTGCCTCACAAGTGCAAGTTCCTGAGTTCGATCCCCGGTAACCACAGAGAACGCTGGGCATGGTGACTCACACCCACCAGCAATCAACACCACATACCACAGTGCCAGGCGTGGTGGCTCACGCCTGTAATCCCAGCACTCAGGAGGCAGAGACAGGAGGATTGCTGAGTTCGCGGCGGCTTGCCTGGGCTACATAGTGAGCTCAGGGCCAGCCTGAACTACAAAGCGAGACCCTGTCTCAAAATAAATAAATGAATCAAAACAAAGCAAAACAAGATGCAGGCAGACAAGGGAGCACCAGAAAGACCTGCAGATGTAGAAATGGGGGTCAAGGTTTCAGAAACCCACTAAATTTTGGGGCTATAAAAAGTTGCTTCAGGACAAGGGGGGTCAGGGCACACCTCGATATGGCAGGCTTCAAGTATCTCTTGGGAAAGGGGTTTGAACATGGCATATGCACCAAAAGCAAACACTGGCTCTCGGTTAAGAGCATATTTTAATACTCAAGACCCCCTGGGGAGTCACTGATGAGAATTTCCAATCGCTGTCCCCAGAAAGTCATACAGACCTGGCCCGGGAATTTCAATTTCATTTATACGAGTACTTCAAATGTTTTTATCAAACAGAAAAACTTTAAAATCTAGGAATCTTGTTAGCATTGAGCCAAATCCTAAACCTAATTCAAATCCTAAATCTTGGATATAGGTTTAAGAAAGGCCAGTTCCTGGACTGGAGATTTAGCTCAGTGCTCCCTGCACCTGCCTGGCAAGTGCAAGGTCCTGAGTTCGATCCCTGGTAACCACATACGATGATGGGCATGGAGACTCACGCCCACTAGCCATCAATACCAAACACCACAGTGCCAGGCGTGGTGGCTCACGCCTGTAATCCCAGCACTCGGGAGGCAGAGGCAGGAGGATTGCTGAGTTGGAGGCTTGCCTGGGCTCCATAGTGAGCTCAGGGCCAGCCTGGACTACAAAGCAAGACCCTGTCTCAAAAAAAAAAAAAGAAAGAAAGAAAGAGAGAGAGAGAGAGAGAGAGAGAGAGAGAGAGAGAGACAGAGAGAGAGAGAGAAAGAAAGAAAGAAAGAAAGAAAGAAAGAAAGAAAGAAAGAAAGAAAGAAAGAAAGAAAGAAAGAAAGAAAGAAAGAAAGGCCAGTTCCTGACCCCTCTCAAAAGTGTGAGAGATAGGAGAGGTGCAGGCACAAAAGCTGACAGCCATTGTGGACAAGCCTCCCCACGGGGGGTTGGAGCCTTGGGGGACTTGGTTTATGTTGCTTTCCCAGTTAAGCTTCCTTAAAAAAAAAAAGAAACAATTGCTCCTGGTAATTGAGATTGCATGAGAATGTGAAATATATCATTCCCCTTAAAAGCAAAACAGCAAAAAAAAAAAAAAAAAAGCAAAACAGCATTCGATAACCACAGATATTTTAAACAGAGATACCATGAAAGCTAAATTTATCTTCAGGGATCCTAAGTCTCCCCACCCCAACCTCCACTCGGGCCCCTCTCTTGCCTTCCTGTGGTACCCCTGATTCTTCAGGGACTGGCTGTTTCTCCCCCGCAATCCTCTCTGCATCCTCAGCTGGCCCACAGCAGGCAGCCACGGCACACTAAGGGGGCTCTAAAGAGAGCATGTGGACCCGCTGCACAAGCACAGGTGCTGCCATGATGGAACCATGCCTCACTGAAACCACTTCACGGCTCCTCTGTGATGGGGGGTGGGGGTGGTGCTGAGCCACCACTAGAGAGCAGAGGGGTCCGAATATATGTGGGGCTCTTTCATTGAAGCAGATGGAATGTTTTCATGAATGCCGTTTCCACCACCTTTCAAATCAGCTCCGCGTCTGTCCCTGACCCATTATCTTGCTTCATCTGTCACAGGCATGATTCCTTTAGCTGGCACTGCTGGAAACAGCCTGATCACACAGCCCCTTCTGTACACAGCAGTATGCTGCTGCTGCCTCCACCGGTCAGAGCTGGCAGAGATTCTGGGATGAAAAAGGATGGGGGCGGCAGTCTTAATTGAACAGTAATTAATTGAATAGCCTCAAATGCTTATTGCTATTCAGTCAGCGCTCAGAAAAATCTGTCACTGGGAGGCACACAGCTTAGCAGATGCCTAAATTTTTTTCTTTCTGTTTTTGTGTTTTCCTCCTTTCTTTTATTTTGAAGAAACCCACTGGCAACTAATGACACAAATGAGCTACAGAGAAGGTTCTCCTGCACACAGCCACACCCCAAAAAACCGAAGTGCCAGCAAGATGGCTTTTCCTCGCTTCTGTTCCCTTCGCGCTTGCCCAACTCCCACTCCCCTCAGGAGACCCTCTTCTATTTTGCTTTCTCTTTCTTGGCTACAAGGATGAACTGAAAAAACTGACAGGCACCTAGATAAAATGTGGATGTGCTTTATGCTTTTGGGAATAAGAATCCCAAATGTAAGCATAAACACAGTCAGTTGTTGTTGTTTATAATGTATACTACTTTTGTGCTTTTCAAAAGCCTTGAGACTAAATTTAGGGAATCCAGGACCCAACCACAAGGAAGAAAGCCATAATCTGGCAGAAGAGTCAGTGATGAAGAAATGCATTCTTTCCCTTTGGGGCTACTTCTAAAAAGCCCCCAATTTGCTGCCTTTTATTTGGGCAGAGTACTTGGACAGAGCAGGCTGACTTCCCTCAGAAATGGAGTTTAATGGAAGCCTGTAAAGTTTTCTGTTCCTTTTTTGTTTTGTTTTGTTTTTGTTTTTGGAGACAGGTCTCACTTTGTTGTTTAGGCTGGTCCTAAACTCACTATGTAGCCCAGGCTAGCCTCAAACGCACAGCAGTCTACCTGCCTATGCCTCCCTGGTGCTGGGATTACAGGCATAAGCTACCACGCCTGACACTGTGGTATGTGGTTACCAGGAATGGAACTCAGGACCTTGCGCTTGCCAGGCAGACACTGAAACCACTGAGCTAAATCCCTGGCCCTGTCCCATTTCTTTTTAATCCATTAAATGTAGAAAAATCTGTTTAAGTAGCCACATATATACAACCTTCCAGAATCACCATCAGGCCTTTAGCAGCCAATCTCATCTTCCACTAACCCACACATCATCTCTCAGAAGCCCCTCATTCTAGCACATTCCCCGCTGGGGCAGGGCCGAGACCCAGGCAGACAGTCTTTGTGACTCATCTCTAGTCAGCCTTATTTGGGCACTGGCCTATCTTGACTTCCTTTTCTTTATCTGCGTGGACCCACTGGCTGATTTAATTTCCACATTCCCACCTGTACTCCTCAAACATTAACCCTTTCCCCTGCCATAAATCAGTGTGGAATTGGTGACTATATTTAAAATTGTTTGCCATTATATAATGGTAGATCCTCAAAACAGAACCCCTGGTTGGGCTAGAACCAGACTAAACTGCCAATCCATCCCAGGTCAAGGCATATTTCTGTCTGTAGTATGAAGATCACCACGCCTCAGCATGCTCACCTGATAATCCGGCTGACCACGGTGATTCTCCAGTCGGGTCACTTGCTGATCATCCCCAGCTCTCACCACACCAGAGCCCTCAGGTTTCCTTGGCCAGGCCACTCAGCTGTCTTTTGTATTTTTTGGTTCCTCAAACGTCTGGCCATAGTTCTGTGGTCTCTTGAACCTCATTCATTCAAGGAACTTGGAGGTTTTCAGAATCTGGTAGCCAGTCGCTATAGAAAAATAAAGTGGAAAAAAAGAGGGGAAATATCAGGATTAAACACTGAAATGTATTCCTAACAGTACTACTTTACCTGTAAATTAAGGTGATGCCTAAGCAAATCTAAGGCCCTTTTCTGGTAATTTTCAACCAGCGGTGGTCTGCCACCTCAGAGAATACACAGCGAAGTCTGCTGACATTTTTTTGTTGTTACAACTAAGGGGATGCTACTGGCATCTAGTGGGTAGAGGCTGGGGATACTGCTCAACAGCATGCAGTGCGCAGGACAGTTACCATAGCAAAGAAATACCCAGACCCAAACGTCTCCAGTGCAAAAGCTGAGAAGCCATGATCTAAGCCGGGTATGTTCATTAGGTCTGGCTCCCACTTCTCTCTTTTGGGCCCTTCTTTCCCTCACAGACTCTCTGCTTTTTTCGTGCCCACTGCTCCAACTATTCTTCTATCACCAACTTCTTTTTCCTCTGTAGAGTTTTTACCTGATCTAGTGGTCTCACATCCTAAGAAGATCGACTGCCAATTAGAATTTATGCTCTATACCTTTTGTCTAAACTTCAGGCTTTTCCTCCCAAATAACTGGGCTGTAGAAATCTCATTATCCCTGTGATTCTACCATGTCTCAGATCAAACTTGCCTTATTATCTCCCCATCCCCTCCCCAGCTCCTCCTTTTGACTTTGCTGTCCTTCCCAGAGGGTTCTCTACTCCAATCTTGGGCTCCTCCTCTTGTGTCCCTCCAGTACTAGGCATGGCCAGAGGATCCTTTGGGACACCTCTTGAATCCCTTTCTCAGCCGTTTGGAGTCCTTCAATTTGTTTGGGTCTTTCTCTTAAAACTCCTGGGTAGCTTCAGCTGCCTTTGTGCATAATCCCTTTTGTTCTCATAATTGGGACCATCCTCCCTCATTGTATCTACTTTTGCATAAAACTTGGCTGAAATCCTCATTTGCATGACAAAATTTTCATCATCCTCTTCACTTTCTACCAAAGGAGCCTCAAAAGTCTTTGCCTGGATGGCCCAAAGTATCTTTCTAAGATGTTATCCAACTTTCCTTGCGTTCTCTCGCACTGCCACTCCAAGAGCAAAGGTGACCTATGCCCCAGGTTTGCCACAAACACATCCTTTCTTCCTGATAGAGAAGTGCTCCAATCCTTCTTTTCATAGCTAGGATGTCTATCCTTCGATGGAAACCCATTAGAAACGCCAATTTTCTTCATCAAGACTTTCCAAGTCCCTCCAGTTGGTCTTGGCTTTCATTTTCATGCTACTCTACCTCTTAAGATGAAGGAGCCCAATCTTTATCCCTTTAATCCATGTGTTCCCCTGGCAAAGAACTACTGGAATACAGGAACACAAAACAAAAGGGTCCCACGGGCTCACAAGAGTGTCGAACAAAGACCTGGAACCCATTTCTCAGTAAAGTGGTACGCAGGATGAATGCGAAGCCTGGCGAAGGAAAATCATCCCTGCAAAGGCCCGGTCAGTTTCCCTGGGTCTACTGACCTTCCACGTGTGTAGGGTTCAGCATCCTTGGGGCCTCAACCCCTTATCCATCCTGGACCGATTCTCTGCATACGAGCAGTATGCCCTCTCCTCAAGGTCCTGGCTCCTGCCTCTCAGCCCTGAAAATCTAGTCTCATCGTAACCTCAGCGGCGGCGGCATCTTCTGTGGGGTTTGTTTGCCTAGCCATCAACAGCCCCAAGGGTTGGCCTCTCGGAGCCCCTAACCTCCTCACTCGGCCTTTACTATTTTGGCGTTAGGAAGACTGCCCATTCGGTACCAGCGGTCCTCGTGGCCTTCTAGGCCTGCCCGCCATACACTCGCTTGTAGTCAGCTTCCAAGCGCCCGCACAGCATAACCCCTCTGGGCGTTCCAACACGGCGCCTCCTATTGGACCTCCTACCCATATCCGGTTTCCGGTCCAATGCCCCCTGCTTATTCGCTAGGCAACCTTGATTGGCGTGACCCCAGCCCAATGGCTGACCTGGCGACGAGGTCGGCTGGAAGTGAGTCGTCTGTTTGGACCCAGTCAGCCCACTCTGTGGATGCTCGAAGTGTTAAGCCATTTTGTGTGGGGGTAGTTGGCCAAACTTTGAACCAAAGTTCAGTGTTGTAATGAGAAAGTGTTTAAAACCTTAGAACTGAGGTGACAATTCTTTACGAGGCCCCATACGTTGCCAAGGGACCGACTTCGTTAGCTTTTTCTCTGCGCTGCGCGGCCACGTGGATGATGGATGGGGGGGGGGGGGGCGACACTGCGCCATGGCTGTGGTACCTGGTTCAAAGAGAGACGCATTAGACTTAGCAAGATCAGACTGTGCCGCGTCCGCGCCGCTGGATCGCGGGGTTGCTGGATTGCTGGATACGACCCAGCAGTCCACGCAGCGCTCCTTCTTGCCGCAGCCCGCCCGGTATAACCCGAGTGCATCGGCCATCCCTTCCTCGCTCCGCGGGCCGGGCCACTACCTGTCCCTGACCCGGCTTCTCTTAAGCTAAACGTGGCTCCCTGTCGCCTACTGGCGAGACTGATCGCGCAGTGCGTGTGTGCCGGGTTTTAAGCAAACCGAAAGCGGGCATTTTTTTTTTCTTGTTTTTTTTTCTCCCCCCCAAGGCTCAGATCCCTCCGCAGACCCCAGACCCAGAAAAGGGCGCACATATGCTGAGCCCACCAGGCCATCTGCTCTATTTACCACCTGTGGTCTCCGAGCCCACCGCGGCACTGCCCTGGGTGAGCGGCAGGGCGGGCGAGCTGGGTTTATGGCCACCCTTTGTGCCGCCGCAGCAGACTGTAGCAGGGGGGAAAAGTAAAGCGACTGTCTGAGAATAGATTCTCCCACCGAGAAGAGAGGGGCTGGCGGGGGCCGGGAGAGGGCCCAGCGCGCAGAGCCTGTCGCCGGCGCGTGACGCTGGAAGCCGCGAGCCCGGGCTGCCGCTGCCGGAGCGGCACGGTTTCTCTTTTAAGTGTGCGCAGTCTTTTAAGACCACCTTAAATCCACCATGAACACCAACAAAATATGCTTTAACCCTTTGCCAGAGTGCAGAAATCTGAGGTCTGTACTCCGCAGGGGCCCCTCGTGCCCCCCCCGCGACCCCTCCCCTATTTGCGCTGCCGCGGCGATCGCCTGGGGGCTTTACAATTCTCCGGAGCGCGCGCCTGAGACCCTCTTATTTTCCTGCGTCACTATCCACATAAACGAGAGAGAATTCTGCCTATTTTATGCTGCGCCACAGCCGAGACCCCTAGAGCGTGATGGGGCCGGGGGACATTGAAGTGCTTTATCGGAGCCAACCTCGGCAAACGACAAACGACAAACGAAAGCAAAACGTACCCGCACGGCAGAAACTACCCCAGAGCATTTTAAAAACAAATCGTGTGCTCGGACTTGCTAGCCCCTCGCCCCTCGCCCCTCACCCCTCGCCCGGGCTCTACCCCCTCCGGTGGGCTCACGACCACCTGTCGCATTCGAGCGCCCGCACGCCCGTGTCCCCTTTCCAGGCGTTTAGTCTCATTATCTGGGCTCGGGGCTCGCGATCGGGGGCTGTCTGGGGCTGGGGCTGTGGCCAAAGGGGCTCAAGGATATTAGCATGATAAAACCTCCCTGCCGGCCCCCCCTCTCCCCCGGAGAGAGTCAGCTGGGGAGGGAGGGTTTTAGCTCTCGGCGTCCAGAGGCCCACGTCTTGCATCACGTGTCTCATAACGCAGGAGAGCTCTCGCTCTGACCAGGGGAGAAGGGAGGAGAGGCACTCCAATTCAGTCGGGGAGCGGAGAGGAAGGAGCGGAGCAGTCTCTGCGCGCTCAGCGCTCATCAGCCCCCTTACCCAAAGTCCGGGGCTGCCGGCGCCCGGAGCCCGGCTCCCGGAGCCGGGGCTGGAGCCGGAGCCGGATCGGCACGGAACCTGCGTCCTCTGGTGGCAGAGAGAAAGTGTTGCTAGCGATTTTCGGACCGAATCGGCACGCTCCTCAGGTCCAAGAAGGCGGAGCTGACCTGGAACAGAGAGCGGAAAAGACGAGGAAAGAACAGGTAACTGTCCGGAGAGCATCCTGAGACGCGAAGCGCGGCCCGGAACAGCCGAGACTCCGCCTCCGAGAGTTGAGTTGCTTCCGCCAAGGTCTGAGGTCCTACCCTAACTTCAACAAGGTTGGAGGGTGCAGCTGGGGGCCTTTCCAGCTGGGACTTCGATATTTTTTTGGAAATAATTTTTTTCACCCTAGTTCGGTTGGGTGCTCCGTCTTCCGGGGCCCCAGTTTATTTTAAGAGGCCGCCACCGTGTTATGGGCATGCGCAACTGCCTCCACGGCAATAATATGCCAGGACAACGCGATATCCCCCCTCAGGTCGGGGAACAGCCTGAACAACAACCCTTGGAGGCCCCAGGGGCAGCTGCCCCCGGTGCTGGGCCTGGCCCAGCCGAAGAGATGGAGGCCCCACCGTCTCCCGCTGAGCCCGTCCCCGTCGAGATCGAAGGAGAGGCCTGTGGACCCCCAGAGGTCTCCAGCGCCGACGTTCAGGACCTCGGCCGGGCCGTCAAGGAAGAGCGAGTCGGTGGAAGCTACAGCCCACCTCCGGAAGAAGCCATGCCATTCGAGGTCGAGCAGCCCGGCTCGGGGCTTTTCTGGCCGGCGCAGGAGCAGCCTGGATCTTCCCGCGAGGCCCCTGCAGGCCTGGGGTCCTCTCCGTCGGAGCGCGTGGAGCCCGGAGTGTTGGGTGGGGAGAGGCCAGCCGGAGGAAGCTACAGCCCTCCCCCAGAAGAAGCCATGCCATTTGAGTTTGACCAGCCTGCGCGGGGAGGCGATAGCCAGTCTGTCGTGCCCGACCCAGACCTTGATTCCGGCGATTCGTGCGCAGGGGTCCCCGGAGCTCCTGCCCAGGAGCCTCCATCCGTCAGCCCTGAAGACGCTGGCTTCGGAGGAAGAAACGGCCCTCCCCCTGAGGCGGCTGTGCCACTTGAATCTGATAGAGAAGCATCTGGGGACGCCAGCCCACCCCCCGGGCTCCCCCGAGTTATCCCGCCAGTCGGTGGCGACAGCCACTTCGCAGCTGACGCGGTCTCGGGTACGGTCTGCCTCGCTCCCGCCGCAGACGCGCCTGCTCTGCGGGGGCCACGCGCCATCGGCAGCGCATCCGGAGAGGCTGTCAGAGCTTCTGAGTCCGCGGGCGACAGCCCCCCGATGGAGATCTCCAGACCCCCGCTCGAGATTGGTGGATCCCCCATCGGGGTCGACGACGCTCCTGTCAACATGGTCATCGCCCCAATCGCGGAAGATGGCCCGCCCATCGAGATCTCGGGAGCCCCAGATAAGAGGGAGCCCGCAGGGAGACCCCCAGCCGACGGGGAAGCAGCCGAGATGGAAGGAGGCTCAGCGGCCGCCGCTGCGGAGGAAGGAAAAGTCCCCTCTCCGGGAGACGGATCTCCTGCCGCCGGAGCAGCGCCTGCCGCGCCGGCGGAGCCCGACTCCGGGCCAGTCCCTGCCGTGCCGAGCGATCCTGCCGCCGGAGAAGCGCCTGCCGCGCCGGCGGAGCCCGACTCCGGAGAAGCCGCTGTCGCCCCAGCCGATCCAGCCGCTGCCGGGCCAGAATCTGCCGCCCGAGACGATCCCGGTACCCGGGCAGTCCCCGCCGCGCCAAAGGATCCTGACGCCGCCGGGACAGCCCGAGCCGAGCCGGCCTCCGCGGGAGCCCAAGCCGATCCTGCCTCCGGGGGAGACTCGGTCCCTCCACCCATGCCAGTCCTCGTCCGGGCAATCCCCGCTGCCCCAGCCAACCCTGGCCCCAGGGCAGCCCGCACTGGCCCCGCCGAGCCCGGCATCCGGAGAGCCCCAGCTCAGCCCGCGGCGCGGCCGTTGTCCGCCCGAGCCTACCCTCCGGTCGGATCCTTCTCTGCGGTCCCGTTCACCCGGGTACCCTTTACCGCCCGGGCACTCCCTGCCGGCCGGGCAGCCCCGATCGCCCGAGCAGCACCCGTCGCCCGGCCAGCTTGCATCACCCCGGTCCCCGGGGCCAGCCGCAATCCCCATCTCCTTAGACCCCCGAGCCCCGAGATCCAGATCGCTGATCCGCCTACTCCGCGGCCTGCTCGGGCGGCTTCCTGGAGGGGCAGAGCTGAACGGGGCCGCAGCCACCTCCGATACGCGGCTCCGAGCCAGATTTGTGACGACTCCTCCAGCGATGAGTCCGAGGAAAGGGCCACCGGATGCTTCCAGTGGCTTCTGCGCCGAGATCGCCGCCGCAAGCCCCGGGCCGGCTCGTCTCGCAGCTTCCTCGGCCGAGCCTTCGGGGGCTGCTTCGGCGGATGCGAGGGCTCCCAGCCCCGAGGCAAGAGCCCCACCAAGCTCAAGATGGACTATCTGGCCGAGCAGCGCAGACAGATGCGCAAAGAAGCCATTGAGATGCGCACCCAGAAAAGCGCAGCGAAGAGACGCAGCAAGCTCATCGACAAGCAACTCGAGGACGAGAAGATGGGCTACATGTGTACGCACCGCCTGCTGCTTCTAGGTAATGCGGCGGACGCTGCCCCTGGGCAGTAGGGCCGCCGGGGCTCCCGGGGAGGGGGCGGCAGGTCTGCCCGGTGGGCTGGGGGCACGAGGGGAGGAGGGGGTCTGGCCAAAGGCGGGAGGAACCTGCCAGAAGTTCCAGGGAGGGACCCTAACTTTGCCCCGGGAGCGGGAGGGGTGTTTGGTGGGTTCAGGTGGCCGAAGTATGTGCCCTCTAGGGAGAAAAGTGATGCCGAGCGACACTGAGGGTCGTTTCCGGCTGGAAAGGCCAGCGCCAGCGCTAGCGCCAGCGACCGTAAGCTGGACAGGCGACAGGCGGGGGCTTCAGGTGAGCCAGGAACTGCCGGGGAGGGCCCCTGGGGCTCCCCTGGCTAAGATGTCTGGGGCCGTGGTGGGCTGGGGTCGCCTCGCCTGGCACGGCTGCTTGGTGTCGGACAGCTCATTGTTGGTGTGTGTTGGTGTTCATATTCTGTGTCCGCCTGTGCATGACGTGCTCGTGTGTTCCCCAGTGGCCCATCCCCGGCACCCCGATTACCCGCCGACTGTGTATCTGTACTTGGGAACGGGCTGTCTTGTGAACTGCGCCATGGCGCGGGCAGAAACTTTCCGTGTTCGCGCTCCCCGGCGGTACCTGTGCGCGGCCGCTCTGCAGCCAGCAGCGCGAAAACGCGCAGGACGCGGTGACTGGGCACCCCGGGCACTGCTGGGCCGCTGGCCGGGGTGGAGAGGGGCCGCTTCCCGAGGGCCTCCATAACCTTTTTCCTGTATGTCTTTCTCTCTTTTTCCCTTTGCGCTAAGCGTATCCTCACTTCTCATTCGTTCGCCAAACCCTCCCGCCTTTACGGTTGAAAAAACCAGACACGCAGGTATCTGGGGCTCCCGGGCTACCCACATAATTTCGGTATTCTGCACACACTCGGCTCACGAGGCGGGAGGGCCGAGGGGGGGAGGGAGGGACACCCACACCCACCCATGTCGGCACCTCCGCTTCAGAGGGGGTGGGCGTGGCTGTGCCTTCAAAATATGAAATATGTTTTTTTTTCACTAGCAAAGATCCCGAGGTAAGCCAATCATTTGTACTTTTACGAAGAGTACAGTAGGAGGGGCTTGGTTTAAAAAGCTGGGAGTTGTATGCCGGGAGTAGAAGGTCTGTGTTTGAAAGCAATTAAAATTTTAAAATAAAAACTTAAATGCCCCAAATGTATTTTAAGTATGTGGACGCAGTGTGGAAAGCCATGACAATGACTTTTGAAATGTGTAAATGATTGCATCTGAATTTTTTCAAGCAGCTTTAGCTGGGGGCAAAGAGACTCAAAGGTAAGGTCTGCCAGCTGGCTTTTGATACAAATAATTCTTTTAAAAAGATCCTGTGATTAAGGTTAAAATAATAATACGTAAGCAGAAGGAAGCCTTTGGAGACCCTTACGTGTCCCCCCTCTCTCTGCCCTCTCCCGGGCTCAGCGCCCCAGCCCTCCCCAAGTCCTTGCCCCTTTGACTGTCTGGGGCACCGACTCCTTCTGCCACAGTTAATCGAAGCAGCTATGAACAATGGTCTGAATCTGTAGCTTCAGTAACATTTTGAAAGGCAAAGGTCCCCAATCTCAAAACTTCTCAAGGGATTTCAAGATCACAATTTGTAAAGCTGTCCTCCCTTTGTTTGCTATGTATCTTGTAAGACTGTGCCCTGTCTGTCTGTGAAGCATTTTATATGTGCGATGGCTTAATAATGCCATTATTGGCATAACATGCTGTCGCGGTGCAGGTCCCTGCAAATCATAGTTTCAATGTGATGGTCATTTTTGAATGCTTCCCCGGGAAAACAATGACGTCATCATTTACCCTAAAACATACACAAGGAGATCGTTTTAAATTTCAAATGTCTCAACTACCTCTGAGCTGCAGAACTTCAGATGACAATGTACTAGTCTCCCTGCAGACGGCTGCTTTTGCCGTAACAGACAGGACTCATTATGCCAAGCTTAGCTGGGGGGGCGGAGCTGTGAATTGGAGGGCAAGGGCTGTGCAACTGGCTTCAGCCCCAGGGTGCTCACCTGACCCCTAGCCAGCAGTGTGGCTGAGTCTCCTGCACGCCAGAGCCTCCTGAAACGAAGCTCTCTCAGCAGAGCTCCAGGGCTCCGGTCTGCTGTTCTCTTCCTGTCCCTGGGCTGGGGAAGGGGAGGAGGGAGTTATGCAACCATCAGCCCTGCAGCAACATGGCCGTGTCTGGGCCACGTCTCGGGGATATTAAAGCTGCCCCTGCCTCCCTGATTGTCAGTGGGCGAGGAAAGTGAGTCTGTCAGGGTCTCTGCCACTGTGGAGCCTGTGTCCCGAGGTCCTGGTCATCAAGATATCTGCATGCAACACTGCCCAGCAAACAGGCTGGCAAGCCTGGGGCCAGTGCCTGGCAGGAGCCTGGACCGGGAGGGCCAGTGTTGCCTGCCTCCCGGCTCTGGAGCAGGACAGTCTGTCCCCTCATGCTGGTCTCATTTGACTGGTATGACAGGGGAGGGATCCCACTTGGGTCTGAGTTACTGACAAGGAAGGGGGAGAGAAGGATTTTCCCACAGTGATTGTACTAAATTACTGGTTCTCATGTATGAAGGAGGCATTCGTACATTCCTACCGCTGAAAATGCAGATCAAATAAATGGCCATCCTTTGATATGATTCACTTGTTGCTTTAAAAATGTGTGTTTATATGTGCATAGTCTCAGTTTTTATTGCCCAAGCATCTTAACCACATTATACAGAGATTTAAAAAAAAAAAAAAGAAGGAAAATAAAAATTCTAGACCAGCTAAAGAGTTAAAGCCTTCTCCTTGCCTGACACCATCCAAAGCTTAATTTCCCTTCCCGTGGTTCTTTGCTCCTTTGAATAATTTTGGTAGCTTAGACTTTTTTTTTTTAAAACCTCAGTTAAGTGTGAGTCCCTTGTTTAAGAATCAAAAGCAACTCCTAGATCAGAATTTTTTAGTATCTGCTGCATTTATGAAAATTTGCAAGCAAATGCTCTCTGCAGTAATGGACATTTTGCCGTGACATGTATTTACACAGTGAAGCCTGTTGGTTGCATGATAATTTATTTATCCCCCAAGTGCAGCAGTGAGGCATTGCATCCCGGCTCGAAGCACTTTTTTTCTTTTCTTTTTTCTTTTCTTTTCTTTTTAATCTTCTTCTTTTTCACAGTACAGCCCTTCTTCCATGTTCAGGATGCCACCTCCGGACTGTTTGGCAGAGTAGAGAGATGTTTTACCAGGCCACAAAATTTTAGAATTAAGAGAGACTTTTATTATTTTCCCTTTTTAATACTCCCAGTAGTATTTATACTTCTTAGAGGCCAAAATTCTGCCTGGCTTTTAATATCAAAATTTTTTTCAAGAAAATTTTTCCCATATGACTAACTTAATTTTTAAAAGCTGCTCACATTATGAATCACTGGTCCTGGATCTTGGAAGAGACAGAATCATCTCCTTTCTGAATATTTCCTCCCAACCTGAAAAAGAAAGTCTCACTGCTCTCAGTACTGTTAGTGGTCAGTGCTGGTAATGACAACACATTCTGAGGGCGTTTTATATTTTCCAAAGCCTTCGATCTAGTTACATTCGTCCTCTGAAACAGTGCTGGGCAATAAAAACAAAGAATCCCGTTTAGTTGGCAATTAAACCCCCACCTCAGAAATTAAATATCTTTTTGTTGAAGGACTAGAAGGTAAGTGAAGAAACTGACGTTTCTAACTCAGATAAAATGATGCTTACCAGAAAACATGAGAAGCTATACTTACATGTGAAGCATGACTGTTGTAAATCTGTGCCTCTTAAAATCCCTTGTCACGTGACAGGTGTTTAGCAGTCTGCTGCTTTCTGAATTATGGCCAGACCTGGAGAGACCCCTGAGTGTACCTGAAATGTGGGCTTCCCATTTCTGAGATATCTGTCACTGTTATGGTGATATTTAATTTCCACATTTACTGCAACCCACCGACCAGTGCAGGGATACTGCAATTTTCATTTTTTTCTTCTTCTCCTTTTTTTTTCAATGCAGAGTTTCTTCAAAGTTGTTTTGTTTTCATCTCCTAGTAGTTTTTTTTTTTAATCTCCCACTAGACCCTAATAGGGTCTAGAGCTTTTCTCTCTATTAAGTTTAATTATTAATAATATTGTGATTGCTTTTACACATAGACCCCCTCTATGTTTAGTCTTAGGGTATTTAGAATTCAGTCTGGACCTAATGATTCTATTAAAATAACTACTCGAAAAATTCATCATAGGTGTTTTTTTTTTGGTTGTTTTGTTCTCTTAATTTAAGGCTGATTCCTATTTAGTGAGAGTCAGTTTGTGATATTGGAAATTGACTTTTGGGGGTTCGGGGGAGGGGTTTGCCTTTTTTCTTTCTTTCTTTTTTTTTTTTTAAGACAGGATATCACTGTATTTTCCAGTCTGGCCTCGAACTTACAGCAATCCTCCCGCCTCAGCTTTCCAAGTGGTGGGCTCACAGGCGTGCACCACCCTGTGCAGCGGAAATCACCTTTGACCTTTGACCTTTGACCATTTTTCAACAGAATCTTGTAGGATTATAGGCCTTCACCAGCACGACTAGCCACCTCAAACCTTTATGCAGAAAGGTTGATATTAAACAAAACCAAATTTCTTTTTGAAGAAGCTAACCTAGTTGACCAGATTCAAAATCCCCAGTGCCAAGTACGCTTCTATTTTTTACAATTTCCCTTCCAAATAAAACGTCACATACCCAGCAAAACGGCAGCTTCTCAGATGTCCCCAGACAGGGGGTCTGTCTTGCAGGAGACCAATATAACAAGGGAGAGTCAGCCTCTCCACTTGGATTCTGTCTTATTTTCACCTCAGCCAAAAGGGGAGTTCTTCCTAAACCCCCATGAAGCCCCTTTCAGGGTTTTAGTGAAATGCAAAATTAACATGTCATTTCCCCCATTTTAAAATCAAATTTCTCAGTCAGAGGAGAAATTTTCAAAATAGGACAGAACCGATTGAAGGGACAGGGTTCTCACTTCAGTCAGAACTGCAGAGGCCACAGAGCAGTGACCAGTCTGGTTAAACATTGGTCTGGTTAACCGTCCTACCTCCTGCGGCTCCAGCGACAACAGGAAGGGGCCTTTGTCCCCAGTATGGTCCTTCCCTGGCCTGTGGTTCCCCTGAGGGTATGATCAAGCTCTCTGTAAGGAATAAGAAAAATGGGCCTGGCCCTTTCTTTGGGTGTTTTCCTGAAGAATCTACAAAGCCTAAGTAGCTTTATACAGCTTAGCAAGACTCATGGGAGCCACAGACACCACTGACCATGGGACTGAACTAAGGAGACCCTGGACCACCGGGGAGAGGGGATTTCTTGAAGGAACGAGGGGAGGAGACATTTTCTTAATTCCTGTAAAAAGAGAGCCAGATACAAGAAAGTGACGCTGAAGAACTCTCCAGAAGCCACTCCTGAGTGACAGCCCCAGCTTTTATTTCTTTTTTTTTTCTTTCTTTCTTTTTTTTTTTTTTTTTAAGACAAGCTCTTGCTTTGTAGTTCATTCTGGCCATGGACTCTCCTTGTAGCTCAGGTTACCCTGAACTCCTGGTGATCTTCCTGCCTCAGCCTCCCAAGTGCTGGGATTGCAGGTGTGCACCACCGTACCTGACTTTTTTGTGTCTTGTTTTCAGGCAGGGTCTTGCTAAGTCACTAAATTGCTCGGGCTGGCTGCAAACTTGGATCCTCCTGCCTCCACATGCCAGAGGGCTACGAGGGTCACAGGCATGGCGCAGCTCTCGGGGGTGCCCTCAGCCCAGTGACTGGCACGCAGAAGTGCCCCAAACGGTTGAGTATCGTTTTCAGAAGTTTTCTTTTCCTCTTGGGCTCTTTTTTCCGCTTTTGGGTTGCCTTGGGTTCTCTTCTCAGGACACAACTTCTAAACTCTACAAGTACTGAGTACGCATTGGTCTCTGCCCCTGCATTTCAGAGTACACATGTCTCTGTACACATGTCGTAAACAGGTCTGCCCGTGCAGTAGACAGACGACACCTTGCCAGACTTATGGCTCTGAAGTCACCCTCACGAGTGATGTGGCAGAGAGGGAAGAGAAGGGATACCTTTCTGTAAAACGTGTTTGGAAAAAGTATTACCTGTCACTATTGCCTTCCGCCCCCCTCCCCATCTCTTTTTCTTAGCTCCTATCTATAAATCAATACTGTGGCTCAGCCCAAGGCCTGATCTGGGATTTGTTATGTTATTACACATGCAAAACGCGTGTCTTTAGTTTCCTTCCCAACAGCCACGTGGTGAAGCAAGGCAGCCGGAGGAACCGAAGAGGACAAGGCTCCAGGGACAAGGTAGGGAACCACACAGAACACTCCACTTGCCTTTCCGTTACCGCTGGCCCCACGTGCTCTAGCAAGATAGGAGGAGGCTTGGGTCCCCTGGCAGTAGCAGCCCAAGACACACCTTTCAAGTTAGAATGATCGGAGCAGTTTTTCACGCATGCAAGAACCGGAACTGTAACAAGGGACTTGTGCTCGGCCGGTGATCTGTGCCGGAGCAGTGGAGATTCAGGGAGTGAGCTTCTGCTGTGCTCGCTGAGAGGTAAAAATCCCAAACTGCACTGCAGAGTACTTTGTGAAGCCTCGGGAGAATTCATGAGTATTTTGGGTCGTGGAGTTCTGCCAGCAGAGCTTGAACACTAGATCTTTCTGAATGTTTTTTAATGACTCAGTTTGGGGCGAGGAGAGAGGTACAAAGGGGCTATAAATTGTTGTCCGATCTCAAATTTATTATGGGTCCATCAGCGTTTCTAACACCATCACACGCATTTTGTGTGTGGGACAGAGGAAGGAGTTTAAATTGCCTGTCACGCGTTGATAATGAGAAGGAAAGCGCTCGTCCACCTGCCTTCTCAGGAGCAGCACCGTGCAGCTTTCATAAGCTCAGTTGCTGCCAAGCAAGGGGCACGTCTTACCAGAAAGTCAGAACTTGGCCAGCAAGTTCTGGTGCTGCTTTTCGCGGCCCTGGCTCTTCCTTCAGGGAAGAGATCACACCCGGACCTCTCTCCTCTCCCTACGTGAGCAGTTTGCCTTTCATCCAACTGATTGTTAATGTGTAAATGACCACGAAGATACTTTTACAGGGAACCTGGGCTCAGGTAAGTTTGCAAATACAGTGTCTAAAACACACACACAACATAATCCTTATGATGCACAATTGCTAGCACCAGCCATTGGTGTGGTTTCCAGGACCAAGAAGAGCAGGCTTTTGCCACAGGAAACAGGAGGAAGCATCCTGCACCTTAGCCAGGGGCTGTCGGGACACCCCCCCCCATTCAGCCTCAGTTTCTAGAGCCATGAAAGTGGCTGCTCAGTCTGACTGACAAACAAGAACAAAACACCCGCCAGGGATATTGTAGGTGGTGTTGTTTAGGAAGTATGTAAGTACTTAAATTACTGGGGCCACTTGAGCAGATCCTTTCACATAGATGGTATTTTAAATCTATAGGTACCTGTGATAACCTTGAAGGTCCAGAGGATTTATGGAGAAGTGCTGTGGGTTCCTCTTTTAAAACGGCAGATTTTATTTGTAATCAGCCTTTTGATTTTTAGGCCTTCCTGGGCTTTTGAAATCTTAAGAAGTGTCCATCTTAATTCCTCATATTTGTTCTCTGTGTAGCTCTCCTAGGCCTACAGGATGCTTAAGTAACTTATCAGTGAAAACATGCATGCCGTTCAAGGCGTCCTTCTGCCCATTCTCTCCGCACATATACATTTTTTCATGCCTGACTTCAGAAAGGCCCACGGACAGTGAAGGCGGGTTGATATTTCAAGCGGCCACTAGATGGTGAGACAGTGTAAGGCAGAGAAAAATCTGCCACAGCTGTGCTGTAAAGGACAGGGGACAGGAAGGGCCAGCAGGGGTGTGGAAGGCCCCACTTCGCCTTCACGCCCACCCCAGGGCAGGGCCTGGGTTTAAAGAGGCCCCAAAGTTCTCCCAGACCCAGCTTTTCTTTTAAGCTGGGATTTCCCCCCCTTAGCTCTGTGTTTGGATTTGAGGAGCATTCTCAGAGGGCTCTGTCTACCAGGGGTGTCCTCCAGGTAGCTCACTGACACGGAGGGTGGGGGCCACTCTGTGTACTGCAACACGCTTAGAAACACATCCGACCCCTCCTCGCTCGCATACACACACACACACCACCCGTGACCCCCACATACTGTGTGAACACCGACATTCACTGCCAGATATCATCCCTAGTGAAGAAGGACTGCCTTCCCATTACCCGTACCAAATTCTGGGCGACTTAGTGATCACGCATGCCATGACTCGCACACCTTAGAAAACAAAAGTCTTCAGAGGAAAGGTCGCCCTTTTAGTTATGGCTGACCACTTTTAGTTACTACTAACCAAGTAGCATTATTCACACTAATTTTGATGACCTGGATTCTTGGATAGAAGCAATCTCCAGAAATCTCAGAAGAGGTAACCCAGATGACCCTAAATAGAATAGAAAAGGGAATTATTTCAGGGAAGTGAACAACGAATTGTTCTGAAACACATCCGCCAAGCCAGTCCCCTCGTTAATCCATGGATAGCAGAGTCAGGGCATAAGTAGACTTTCCTCTTCAATAACCAGGGGCTCTTCAGGAATTCGCTCTGTGCGCGTGCGAGTGCGCCTCTGTCACGGAGAGGGCTACTCGGACAAGGGGACCCACACTGAGTTTGTTGCTAGCCACACAGCCTCAGACGGCCTGGGAGCCTCGCAGTGGCAGGGTTGGCACCCCACCCACGAGGCTGTGGGTCACTGGCGGGTTGGGCACGGTGGAGAGAATGCCTCTGAATGATAAGGCTGAGGAAGGTAAAATAAAATCTTTTAGTAAACATAGTTATGCTAATAAAAATAATCCAATGGCACTCCCTGCTCAAAAGTCTTGTACTTGGTCTTTAATAAAATTGTCAACAGCCCCTCTCACATCCTAAGGCAGATTCTATAACCGGTAATATCACAGAGCAGTCAGAACAGGACTAAGGAGGATTTTATTTTTAAATAGGGGCCTAGGTCCCCGACTTACACTCCGCATAACCTTCCCCCAGTAACTACCATGAGACCAGATGCTATTGTTCCTTTGTTTTTATTTCAGGCTAACACGTTTGTATTTTTGCCCCCACACGGATTTCCAGTGAAACCTCTGAGTGTTCCAGATTTATCAGGGTCTGTTTTGTTTTTGTGTTGGTGCTGGAGCTTGTTCTGGCACTTTTTCTTTTGTTCTAGCACTTTGCACAGACTGAACACGCAGTCTACCTGAGCTATGCCCCCAGCCCCTAGGTTTTTTTAAAGCAAAGCTTTTTTTTTTTTTTTTTTTTTTTTTGAGTCAGGGTCTCACTTTGTAGTTCAGGCTGACCCTGAATTCATTATGTAGCCCAGGCAAGCCTCGAACTTAGCAATCCTCCTGCCTCTGCCTCCCGAGTGCTGGGATTACAGGCGTGAGCCACCACACCCGGTACTGTGGTATGTGGTATGTGGTATTGATTGCTGGTGGGCGTGAGTCTCCACGCCCAGCATCGTATATGGTTACCGGGGGTCGAACTCAGGACCTTGTGCTTGCGAGGCAGGCGCCGGAACCACTGAGCTAACCCTCCAGCCCTAAAGCAAAGCTTTTTTGGTTTTGTTTCTGTGTTTTTTCCCTGAGGGATTTTGGGATTTATACATCTTTAGGTCCTTGCAAAGGCCGGGAAAAGAAAGGAAGAAAGAAAGAAAGAGAGAGAGGAGAGGGTGAGAGAAAGAAAAAAAGAACGAACCACTGTCCACTTTGGACATTTACTTGAACACTTGAGCTTTTACTACGAAGATTACTTTAGGGTGAAGTTAGATGTGAGTTGGTGGTTTGACAAATTATATACTGGACACACAAATTTAAAATATCATGTGAAATGCAAACTTGTCTGCAGAGTAGCTTGATATGTTCCCGGTTCAGTTAAAAGAAGTGCCCCCTAACTGTGCCACCTTCTTACTCAGAATCCTAGAAATTACATGGGGCAGCTTTTGGAGTGTTGTTTTTTTGCCTGGGGCCAAGTACAACAACTTTCCAGGGAAATGCTTAGAAGATTCAGGGCAGAACCCAAACACAAATGCCAGATATTAGGGAAAGTTTTGCAAAAGCTGGATTGCCAGAAAAGTTCTAGCTATTTTTAATTAGGCATTGATGTGATTTAGTTTCTTTAGCTGTTAAAAGGGAAGCTTAATAGATAGTTTTGCTTTGCAAAACAAATGACAGAGCAGAATTTAAGATGGACACTTGAAGGAGATTGCTCTTCCCAACAGGGGTTCTATGGAAGTTCTGAGAACACCCAGAGTAAATCAAGTGTGCGAGGGTGGAGTTAGCACTTTAAGCTAATTTTGATTAGCAGTAGCTTCTCATGTTGCCCCAGTTGGGGGGATAGTCTGTTCGGTGGGGGGGGGGGAGCCTCCAATGTGGGGGAGAGTCCTGGGATACTGGGAGGAGAGCACTGGTTTAGTTGGGCTTCACTTATTCCCATGACCTTGGTTGATCCCAGCAATTCCATGCATTTGCCAAGTGACACCCAAAACAGGCAAAAGTATCACACCGACCAGGCTCTACCTGGTGAAGATTCTGCCGAGTCCTGCCGCGCTCAGGAGTAGCGTGGGGTTGTCCAGAGTGGCGCCAGGGCGTGTCTCTGGGGCTAGGCAGAACTTGAGAAAGGGGATTCAAGGTGTAAACCTATTTTCAGCTTGCAAGACAAACACAAACCCTTGTGGACCGTGACCCGATTCAAGGTGATAGGTGCAGACCTCCCTCCTCCCTCCCCCTTCCCTCACCGTAATCCCCAAAGTCAGGGTCGAGTTCAGATTTTAAAGCTGCACCAAGTGGGGCGTCTAACCCGCAGGGAGAAGGAAGACCATCAGGACGTCCTTGGCTGGGGAAGGGCACCCAGTGCCCTCTCATCTTCCTCAAAAGTTTGCTAAGCCCAGGAGTGGAGGGACAGCAGTTCACTTTGGGGAGGGAGTTCCTTCCTCTTTCCTTTCCTTTTCATTTCTTTACTTTTTCATTTGAGATTTTTTTAAAAATAAGATTCTTATTTTAGGGGGCCTTGTAGGCACAAAACACCATGTTTTAGGGAAAGAAATGAGAACCCCTGCTATTGAGGGCTGGGAAGTAGAAACAAATAAAACAAGCGGCTCAGAATCGGCTGGCAGATGGCGCTCGGCTCTTACAATTGAGAGCCTGGTCTTTGAAAACTCACGCCTGCGCCCTCGCCTCAGGCGGGAATCCGAGCCCCCCTCCCTTAATCCTCCTTCCAGGGGAAACAGCCCCAATCCCAAAGCCTAGGGTTACTGTTTAAAGGCTTTCAATAGGGCAGTTGGTACCTGAGGACAAATCCTGGCACTTTCTCAGCTCTGTAGATTTCACCCTATGCGTATAGGAAGGGGGGGGGGTCTCTACATTCTACCAGATCTGAGATTGTGGGCGAATCTCTGTCTCCCGGGTCCCTGTTTTCCACATCTGGCAAAAGAGAGAACTGCCTTTTCACTTTGAAACTTCTTTAATTCTCTTCTAAAAAGTTTAAGTAGAAGTTTGTCAGTGCCTCCCCCCATCTTTGAATGAACCCATTCCAAAATGGCAGATTGTACAGGAAATCAAAGTTTAGGTCCATCTTTTGTCCTTTGGTGAGTAATTAACACTCTACTTTCTGGATCCCCTCGCTGGGGCAGTTTTTGCAGGAGCATACTTCAGAGGTATATTTTTCCTACCCCCAATCAAGAGCCAGAAAAGAGGTGCAGATGTAAAGTCATATTTCTACGCAGCAAGAAGCCAAAGAGTGTCCCTGAGGAGAAAGCCGCTAAGACATTCTCGAGGGGTGGAATTTGGGGTTGATGTCCCCTGCCTTTTTACGGAGAAAACACTGGCTAAGGATCACTTTTTAAACTCAGTCATAAGCACGCCGCTGAAGCTCTCACTGCCTCTGAGAGAGCGGGGCTTGTTTGAGTCTTTCTCTGTCTGTCTTCTTGGGGCTCAGACCCACAAAGGATTTCAAGGCCTTCTCGCCAGGGATTACTTTTCTCTCCCAAGGGCAGGATTCTGTGAGCCTCGGGCCCCACGCTGGTCTCCGGCAGGCCACTGCCGGCTCCGGTGGGCTTTGTTTCCTCTGAGAGGAAGCTACAGCTGACGGTGTCGGGAGCCAAATCCTCTGGACCCATGCACGCGTGCCCATGCCATCCTCTCCCTCTTCGCCACCCTCCCTGGCGCAGCTGGGGAAGCATGAGCTCATCCATCTGAGAAGCCGACCAGACTTTCCAGAAAAGGGCTTGTAAAGCCCTCTGCTGAGAACTTACTCCTTTTCCGTCAAATTCAGCCTCAGTGCTGTATTCTTTGTTTTCTTCCTTCACTTCTTTAAAATTGAAAAGTTAAGGGAACCAAATTAAAAATTTCCTCCCAGGCAAACACCACCTGCCTTGCCTGGCTGTTAACCTTTGTTCCTTCAGGTCTACAACTCTTTATCACAGCATTCCTCTCTCAAGTCCACATTCTTTGAGGATTTCTGAAAGAGTTCCTTGTTCCTTTTCTTCCCTGGAGACCCCAGCGTATCACACTAAACTCTGGAAGGGGTCAGGTTGCTCCCGTATCATCCCCCAAGCCCCAAGGTGTTCGGGTAGACAGGACACAGGTGGGCCGCCCTTTCTAGTACTTTCTCTGGGCTAGGAGCGCTCTTCCCACCAGAGGTCAGCATTGAGCTCTGAATGGTCGGATCTGCAGGCAAACAGTGGGCTCGCTTAGAACTCTGGAGGAAAGGTGGGAAGACCGGCTTTGGGGCCAGGTCATTTGGAGATGGCTTTGTTTGAGGTTTCACCCTGTCTTGGGTTCCTGGGGGGCTTAGCTTTGCAGCATTCTTGCTGCTCTGTGCTTTGGGCAAGGCCAAGAGCTTTGATCTGCTATTTGGGGGCTTTCTTTGTCAGCCTCCCCCCCCCCAAAAACACATTCTTCCCTTCTAGGGGGCCACACCAGCTTAGAACGCTCCCTCCAGGTGCCACACTGCCCTCAGGACTCATCCTTGGCTTGGCCTTTTTTATTCTAGAAGAGGTATTTAGGACCCCGCCCCTCTCTCCTCCTGCCATCTCCTTCTGCTCTTCATCCAGATGTATGGCATTCTTAGGGTCTGCAGTAAGCACGGTGCAAACAACTTTGTTTCACCCCCCCCCCCCAGGCACCCACTAGATTCCAGTCTCCAGAGAGGTTTCTCGGGCTTCTGCCTCTTTGACTCTGACTCGTCTAGTTCTTAGGCCGGGAGTAGAGAGTCTAGATTTCTCCCCTTTTTCCTTCCTTCCCTGAATTTCTGAGTCTCAGGGTCCTTCTGAATAACTCCTAAATTAAAGTTGCTTCCCTTGGCCAATTTTGTATTGTTGAAAAAGAGTGAGAAGAAGGTGCAAAAGGAAGGGAAGGAACAAATTTAAATTTTTTTAAATGCTAAAGGAAAAGAAAGAAAAAAGAGAGAAAAAGAGACAGGATGTCTTCGCCAAGTTCGGCTTTAAGCATCAGATGGGATCCCTGCCCTCCGGAAACTTGTAGTCCTGAAGAGATCAAGTGGCAGGTGGTTCTGGCTGCACTGGGAGAGGGGAAGCTGCCAGGAAGGTGCCCATACACAGGCAGACTGGGCTCGCCCTGGAGGAGGCAGTGAGGAGGCCGGGTGAAGGGTCCCGCCCCCCTCCCCTGCCCTGCCCCCCAGGGCTCCCTGCAGATCCGAGGAGCCACCTTCAGCTCGTGGGAAGGGGCCCCTGTGACCCTCTGAGCTCTGCTGTCCTATCGTCTACTGTGGGTCTTTTTTGCTTCCCCGTGTTTCTCATCTGAGTCTAAACGATTGTCTGATTTTTGTTGCATTTTTGAAATTAGAAATATTCTGTCCCTTTGCATACAACCTGGTTTCCCAAGTGTGCTCACATGCCTCATCCCACTGAGAGGTTTTGTTTGTTTTTGTTTTTGTTTTTTTTTTTTTAAAGAAATCTGCCACACAATGGCCGTTTTTGCCGTTAAAAAGAAAAATCTAATCTCTGGGAGTCCTCTGATTCAATAGTCACTCAGAGTGAAACCAAAGCAATTTTTAAGTTAAAAGCAAACATGCTGTATGTTAAGACTATGTCTCCCCAGCCGAAGAACCCCTTAGACTTAACAGGTTGACGTCCTAGAGAATTTGGCTCTAGTTAGACCCTGAACAGGACTCTTTTCTGTTTTTTTCCTTCTTCTCTTTCTTCTTAGCAGTCTCCCCCCACCCTAAAACCAGATTTTATTCTCCTGGGGTATGTTCATCAGAGGAGGAAGAACTTCCACTCAGTAAGGAAGGGCGAGGGGAGGGACAGACAGTGATCTGGAGATGGGGGGACATCATCACCAGACGCAAAGGGCAGGACTTGACGCTCGGCTCCCTGGCTCTCGTGGGGAGAACATTCTACCAGCTGCTCTCCGTGTCCTGTGCTTCATTCATCAGCTCAAGTGAAAAACACAATCAGAACTTATCCTAATTGGTTTTCCCATTCTCCAAGGTTCGGGCTTTTTGGATGAGGCACAGCGACAGGTTGAAGGGTTTCCCAGACTGCCCCTCCTTAGCCTGTGCTTGGGGTTAGCCTCCACCCACTAGAAGAAGTCCACCCCTCTCCCAAGTGCCAAGAGTCTGAAATGCGTGGCTAATCGATGGGAGCAGAACTCGTATTGCTCTGAGAGTTCTATGGCTGCCCGTCTATTAGCTAAGAAAAGGAACTCGCACAAATATGTTGAGAGAGTAGCCCTCTGGGACACTTGAGAATTCCTGGGGAGTTGGGGGTCATGGCTGTTCTTCAGGAGAGACAGAAGATGGTTAGAAAGTGTTTCATGGAAATTTAGCAGGAAACAATATGCCTGACTTAGGGAACCGGTGGTTTCAAAATGAAAAATGGCAGCCACAAATTAGTTTTTCAAATTTTTGACCATTGGCAGGCCTGAGGTCTATTTCACATGGTGGTTATGTTCAACTTGGCAAAGAACATGGAATGCTGTCTAAGCTACAATACACACGTTACCCACTGTCCCCCAGTGCTAAGTGATTCCTGACGTGTTGGCTGACTGGTTTATCAAACAGCCCTGTTTCCTCTTTGCCTCCCTAGTAGCGTCTCTCAGCATGCAGTAGCTGCTCGTGTATCTGCCATGCCCCCCAGAAGGATGAATCCTTGCCGGGTGGGTGAGTCTGCCTCCGTTTGGGCCTTTGCATTTATTTATTCGTTCATTCATTCACTCACTCAGTGTGTACACATTGCTTAATATGTGCCCTTCCCTAATCGGAAGACAAAGGTAGGAAGGACAGTGCCGCCCTTGGTGGTCTGACAATCACAACAGACCCAGAAAGTTAATAGTAGTGATTCTCTGCTAGGAGATCACATAGTAGAAAGAATGGCACTAAGGGAAGCTGGAGAGATACTCTAAAGGCAGATTTGAGGAACCTTTTGAGATCTCTCCAATCCACTTGTGCAAACCAAATCAGGGATTCCATAAATTATTGTGAATGATGAGGAAACTGCACCAAACCCAGAGGGATCTGCTTGGGTCAAAACAAATGCCCTATCTGGATGCCCAACAGGCACAACCATTCAGACTTCCATACCAGTCTGAGGCTGAAAATTCATACATGCACAACGTGACTGAACCTTCTCTAGTCCCAGGGTAGGCTGTGCTGTGGGTGGGCAGGCCTGGTTCTAGAAAGTTCTCTAGAGTCCTCCCTCAGTGGTGTAGGGAACGGTCTTTAGCTAGCTCCCCACTTCCCCACATCTCTGCTTTGGAGCCACATTGAGTCTTCCATCCAGGACTGGCGTTCTCTGAGGGGCTGGGTCCATATTTTTCCTCCTAACCTTAGACTCTTCTGTGCAAAGTATGAGTTGGTATGGTGCTGATGGGACTGAGAAAGGTGTGTGGTTTGTAGCCATAGCTCCTGACACTTATCATAGAATACTTTGACCATGGCTATAGCCTATCATCTCAATTTTAATCCTCCATTTTAGCCCCAGTCCTCCATCTTAGGTCTTGGCCTGTCTTCTTATCTTACTTAACTCCTGACTTCCGCCTTAGCTCCAACCTTCCATTTTATCTCCAGTCCTCCATTTTAGATCCTGGCCTTCCCTCCATCCTAGCTTCAGCCTTCCATCTTAGAACCTAATTTCCGCCTTAGCCCCAGTCCTCCATTTTAGATTCTGGGCTCTGGGTCTTTTTTTCATGTTCCCTAATGCAGGGATAGTTTGTGTTAAAATACTGTCATTAATTTCCAATCTGTAGAAGGAAAAGTATACTTTTAATAACCTGAACTATATTTTCAATGTTTTCTTCACAAATATATTATCTATGTATTACCATTGGAATAATATATCTTCAGGTCTCTGTAGGGCTCAGCATATATCTTATAATTTTAATTGTACATATAAGATACTCATCTTTATACTACACATGTATATATATACAGATAGGTTTTTTTAAAATATTAAAAATAAGACAAGAGTTGTTTTGCTGAGCTTAAAGAATGCCTTGGTGAATTTGGTTGCATAATAAGTAAAATTCAGTTTTGTAGAATTATTAAATTTTAATAATCTTAAAAATGACCACCCCTCAGAGAGAACTGAAACAGAAATGCCTGAGTTTTGTGGCCGGGTACTCGGAGATGAACTCATAGCAAATCTGAAAAAGAGAGGTCTGCCCTGGGCCTCCCAGCCCTCTGCAGGTGCTGTGTTCTGTCCAGTTAATCCCATTAGCTGGCAGAGGCTTATGGGGTTACTCTTTAGGGACATGTGCATTTTAATAAAGAACTCTGCAGCCAAAAAGCAGAAAGTCACATTTTAAATAGTAAGGGCCTTAGGAGTAGAATTCTAACAGGAAGCCTTAGGGAGAAAAAGGGGGCTCACTTGGCAAGAACCTGCACCCCCCGCTCGTCTTCGCCCCTACCTCCTGAATGCCTGGCGTCCCCAGCACAGCAAGCGGCTTGGCTCCCGTGTTAGCCCAGGGCTTGGGGACCCCCTGCCCGCCCCCCAGGGCTCCAGAGCGCCTGGAAGCCAGATGCCCCTCATTCCAGGGGCAAGAGCCAGGTCCACAGCATGGCTGCTGGGGTGGTGGATCCCTCTGGGCCCAGTTGGTCATGACAAGTCCCAGGTTCTGTCCCTGGCTATGGCACACAGAACAGTCAGGAAGTAGAAGCAGCTTCACTGTTCTATCATGGCTTTGCTTTGTCTAAGAATGGAGTAAAGGTGGGGTGGGGTGGGTGGCATGGAGAAAGGAGTGAGGAAGCACCCGGCCAGACCAGCAAACAAACAGCAAAGCAACGGAGTCGTCGTCTGCTATCTAAACGCCCCCACGCTGTCCTGTGGTTATAGCCAGAGCACAGACTGGTGCTTGGTGATACTTGGGCTGATTGCAAACCTTGGTTTAGACTTACTCAGAGGTGTGTTAACGACCAATGATTCAGTTGCGGGAGGCCTGGTTTGCCATTCCAACTTGCCAGATATTAGCATAGCCTTCTAGAAACCCGGAAGCCTGCCAATTAAGCTCCCCAGTGAAACTTAGAGAGAGCCTTTTCTAGATTTGTGATCTTTAGGAAAAGGAAATTAAGCTAACTTTGAAAGCTCTCAACACTTTAGTTTCCTTACAGTGGAAGGGCCTGATGGCCAGGGTGAATGTCACAAATCCCCCTGCCCCAATATGTAGGTGAATATATGTCATAGGCTCTAAAATGCAGTGTTCGACACCACTCGGGTCTGTGGACTCCTTTTTGTTTGGTTTTGTTTTTCACTGTCACCTTTGCGAAACACGCCTCTCCCAAAGTTCTGGGACCGCTAACAGGGTTAGAACAACACTCTCGCAAAATGAAATGAGCCTTGGGAAAGACCCCTACGTGCTGCTGAGTCCGTAAGGCAGAAAGTAACCCTATGGTGACTCGGCCACCATCAGCCAGGATCAGGGCAGCTAATTACATGGGTGCATTAGAGCTTTATTTCATACACACACCAGCATGCAGGCTGGCGGTGGTATTAAGCACACGGTCACGCTTTTCCTCAGAGCATGAAAGGCATTTGGATTTTATCTTCCCAGATCAGACCTCTCCACTCCCTTCTAAACAGCTTCCTCCTGTCCCGTAGCTAAGTCAACAGGGAGAAGCAGCCTCCAAGTTCTACTAAATGTTTGGACCCCGACAAGCACTTGCAGTTGGGGGACCCTGCGCAGAGCTGAACCCAGAGCTCACTGCCGCCCCTGTTCCGGCTGCCGACAGCAGCCTTGCCAGCGCCCTCCTGCAGACAGAGCCTGGCTCGGAGCCTCGATTCTCCTCCCCACCCTCCCAAGGTTAGGATTCTGCTCAGAACGCTCTGTTTCCAGCTAAAATTTCCATCCCCAAGAGCCTGGCTTTAGGTGGAGAAAGGACCACTTTAGCAAATGAGGGAAGAGGGATGGGGAGGAGGGTCCTTTCAACAGCAGAAAAAACGCAGCCATGCCATTTCCCTGACAGCTCTTTAATTATGATGAAAGAACAAGATGGGTTGTTTTCTTTGTTTTTGGTTTTTACAGAGGAGGCTGGTGGGGGCAGGGAGGGGCCTCCGAAAGGGACGAGGGCTGCCAGGGCTCAGAGTGCAGCGCAGCTGTCCCTGCTGCGAGGGTGCGTGCGAGGGAGCCAGGCCCTGGCTTCGGCCGCCTCGCTGTGTTCAGCCAGAGGAGCTTCGGGAGCAAGTGCCTGAGGGGAGACGAGAGCCTGCTGGAGGCGGCTCCTCTTTTCCCTCTGGGGGGCAAGACGCGGTTCTGCCCCTCGGGCTCTGCTCCCTGCTGGGGTCAGCACCGCCGGGCCGCGGGCTCTCACATGGCCACGCGCCCTCGCTGTGGAAGATCACGTTTTTCTGCGAGGCCAGGAGGTGCTAGGCCAGGTGTGGGTGCCCTGGACAGCCCGGGGCCTTGGCGCTGGCCACGGGGACACAGCCGCCAGGCTTGGGGACTGACAGGCAGAAGCCGTGTCTCAGGGCCGGGGAACGCGCTGCCGGACGGATGTCGTGAGGCCGCCACGGTGGGCGCAGGCCCTCGGCCCTCACCTCCGCTCCTGTCTGCGCCTGCCCTGCTCTCTGAGGGAAGCACCTGCTGGGTCGCCTCAGCCCTGGAAGGGCGGGCACAGGCAGAAGCGAAGGTGGATCCTAGACCCTCTCTCAGCCGAAAAAGGCCGTCGCTGCTGGGAATGGAAACAGGAGAAAAAGAGCAGCAAGACGCACCCAGGTTAGCTAGGAGAGCCCGCGGCGGGCGAGGGAGCGCGAGAACAGGCAGACACAGACAGCGGGCGCCTCTGCGGGCCTCCCCTCCCGGCACAGGGCTTTTCCTGGCAGGCAGCACGGAGTGCGGCTGCTCTGAGAGCAGAGGAGAAAGCTTAGCTCACACGCCCGCTGCCTTTGTGTAATCGCACTGCGTCCGAGTAGGAGCCGTGCTGCCCGGAGAGCCCCGGCCTTGAACCCAACGCTGAGCCAGCGTCCGCGCCAGGACGCACTCTGGCGGCCCCGTTCCCGGGTGCTGTGGGCTTTTTCTGGGGTTCCGTCTTCCCAACTCAACTGTCATACTGCCAGAGACACCTCTAATTCGGAGGATTAGTATCGGGCAGCGGATAAGGAAACGGCAGGGACTTGGAGCCTCGTGGCAGCTGAATTATAGACATTCATAGCAGAACCACTGCGTGTCCCACGCCGGTAAGAAGGCGGGCGAGCAGAGCGGAGCGACCGCAGCCTCCGCACCCAGCCGGACCCCCGGAACTCGCCCCCCGTGTCTGCGCTCCCCGGGGGTGGGTGCCCTGCACCCCGGAGAGCCGGAGAGCCGGAGAGCCGCGGCCTGCTGCTCTCATTGCCTCTGCTCAGGGGGAAATGCATGAAATACAGGCTGGAACCTGTTTTCTTCTTCTTTCCTATTTGGAAGGCAACACGAGGGGCCAGCGTTTCCGGCTAAAAGGAAAACGGCGCTAGAACAGCAACTTGTTTTCTCACCCTCTGGCTGTTTAAGCATTTTGTTGTAAAATGACTGTAGTTTGGAGGGGAAAACATGCAGACAGAGCACAGAGAGGGGCAAACCCAGCCCGAAGGTCACAGCCCAGCAGCGGGGATGTGTGTTTTCAATGTCAGAATAAGTAAAGTAGTGGGGTTTGTTCCCTGTTTAAAAACGGGGGGGGGGGGGGCACTTTGGAAAAGGAAAATGTCCAGGTGTTTGAGGAACAAAGTGAAGTCATCTGTTCACGTTAGGTGGTAAAGATCGCAATTGTGTCTTTAGAACTGGTCTCATTCTTCATGTCTGAATTCATATTGGCTGAGATTAGATGGCTTCTTAATTTAGACCATTTACATTTTATAGTCCTGAGAAAAAGCATTCCCAGCCACTTTCCGGGAGCAGCACGGCCAAATAGGAACAATATAATCTTTAAAGAGAGTCACTCTTTCATCGGTAGCTTTGCTCTGATAAATTTTGAGTCGTTTAGCACAACTTACAAACACAGATTTTCACTGCTAGAAATATGTAATGCTTCCTACGAGTCCTAGGGCTTTTTATTATCCACACATTTCCTATTCTGGTGACCTTTTGGGCATGAGGTTTTCTTTTTTTTGTCTTCTTGACAAAAAAAAATTCCAGTCAATTTGGTTCAAAGTTCAATTGGGAAAAAGCATGTAGATGTTTGGTCTTCAAATAACCAATTCGCTGGAATATTTGAGCAGATCAGCTTATCCACGCACCTGCTCCCGATTCAAGCAACACGGCCGCAGATGCTGCTGGCCGCAGAGGGCCAGGAACAGCCGCCACGCGAGGGCTGCTGCAGAGGCGGGATGGGCCGGAGCAGCTCGCTCCTCCCTGGCAGGCGCCCGGGGAACAGCAGGGACGGGGCCTCTGGAGCTAAACGCTCAGCAACACCATTATCAGACTCAAGGTGTGTCCAGTGCCCGCAGCCATCTTAGAACCTGGAGGCAGCTGAAGCCTCTCACCCTCGTTTTGTCTTAGGGTACAGCCAGCTGAACCCCGCTAGTGAAAAAGCAGCAGAGAGGTGTCATTCTCAGAGAAAAGGAAGCGTGCGGGATTTTTTAAAAGAGCTGGTCCCTGCCTGTCCTTGTCTCAAAGTCCCCAAGACGGAGACAGGATCACTGGTTGTCTCTTGTCCTCTCTCCACGTCTGCGTGGACGACTGACACCCCTCGGCGGGGCTTCCCCGGCCCCTCGGTACGGTCCTCAGCCAGGTGGGCGGGCAGCAGACGGTCACGGCTCCCTGGCACACCTCCCCTTGTGCTTGTACTTCACGCAGTTGATTTCCATTCTCCAATAGCTCCACGCAAAGGAAAGTGTCTGTCTTTCTTATTTTCCACTTAGGGTGTAAGCAGGCAGAGCCCAGATGTGATCAGATCACCAAAGCCTAGCCTTGAGCCTTCATTTTTATGTTCCAGCCACAGGACCTTGAAAATGTGCTTTCCGCGCTTAGCACATACTGAGAATTTCGAGGGAGAGGGCAGAAGGTCAAGAACTGACAGCTTACGTTCGTCAGCAGCCCCACGAAGCGGAGCTCAGAACTACAGCAACAGGTCTCTGCTAGACGAATCCTTGTCATGTTTCTGAAAGGAAAGGAGTGACAGGCGGCAGATCTGACTGAGCCGCCAGGTCCCCGGAGGGAGGTCCGACAAGGACTCCACTGCTAGAAGCTACAGGGGATTTGGTGTCTCCCTGGGGTCCTCAGGCTACGAGTCCAGACACTCTTCCCCTTTTTCCTTTGCAAATCTGCTGTGTTGCTTTACACATTTCAAAAATTTAAGACCCATCCCCTCCCAGAATCTCTCCTCTCTGCTTCATTTTAGATACTAAGGACTCACTGTAGAGTTCTGTTCTTTAGCCACTGGTTTTTTTTTCCTTTTCTTTCCTTCTGAAGAAGTTTCCCTCTCTTTCCCTTTGCTAGTCCTCAATAAATCTAGTAGACTTTTAACCTAGTAATTTTGTCAACTTAAGGAAGACAAATTTATTTAGCACATTTGAGAATGTCCAAGATAAATGAGATATAAAGGCATTTTATACTTATAATTAAAATACTGGTTTGAGGGATCGCACTAGTCAGTTTTTTTTTTTAATGTTCTTTCTGCTAATCATGGTAGCTCATCGAAATAGTAGATTTGAAATAATTACACAAATGATAGAAGACTACTTAAGAAATTCACATCCTAGCTAAGAATGAGTTTAAGTTACCCTGTTCTGGGCACCTGTCAGCAGTGTGGCTTAAATAACATCAGTTTGGGAACAGGTAGCTTTGTAGACTTAGCGATGCCTTTCATGGCTGCGAGTAAATGGAGGATCTATTTAACTTTGAAATTAGGTGTCCTTTGGTTCCCCCCTCTAAATCTTACATTGATTTCTTTTGAATGGTTCAGCTGTTGGCACCATTTTGACAGAAGACCAAGATCCAGGTCCTTTGCTGTCAATGAAATGGACCAAGCAGAGCTCTGTCTAAAACCCATCTGGACTTGGCCAAACCTTGCCTACCTTTCCTGCATCCTCTCTTAAAACTGGGCAGTTCTCCTAGGTTGGTCTTTGACACTTCTGAGTTGCCTCCTCTGATACCACATGCTGATACCACACCAGAGCTCCCAAGGCCTAGTCCACAGCCATCTACCAATCTTCCCTGTTGGCCAACTTCTCAGAAAATCCACCGTTTTCCTAGACGACCGCTCATTTCTCACCTCAGGTTGAACCAAACGAGCCAGAGGAAGCTTTACCCCACTTTCCCTCCCAACAAGGTATTCATGTCTTCTCTAGGTGAAGGGCTAGTTTTCCAGAGTCTTTCTTTCTTAGTGCTAGCTCACGGCAACCCTGAGATTAAAAATTGGTATAATTGGTGTGTTGCACACTAGACTCTGCATTTGTCTTTGTGCCATTTCCTTTAATAATATTAATTTTGGCGACACATTTCCTAGAATCCTGGGCTTTTTCTGATTGCTGAAATCCTCTAAGAGCTACACTGTAGGCCAGACATGTTTGCTTAAGAACCTAGAAGGGTTTGGTTCGGATTAGATCTTCTCTTTGCCCTGTTTTCCTAAACGCTTCAGGCTCATCTTGACTTGTTCTTTGACCAGGGAGCCACAGTTCCCTTCTCCCCCAAGGTTGACATTTTTGTTGAAGGTTGAGCACACATGGTCTTCTGCGCCTGTGGCAAAAGGATCTTTCCTGGCTGACTTCAGAGTCACCACCAGTTAATTGGGGGAAAATTCAAGTTAGGCAGCGTGATTTCAGCCAAGCTGGGCACACAATGAGTACACCTGTCACTTCAGCCTGTGTCCGAGACTCAGCCTCATGGATCACAGCTGTAGCATTATTTCAGCATGAGCAATTCAGTATTTAATGTTCCTTAGAAAAAATAAATTGTTCCAACCTGCTACTGTTCACTTATTAACCCTTAGGAGAGTTTGTTTGTGGGACCCCATAGTTTGCTTGGCTAATGGGGCTAGGTGCCCTCTTGAATTATTTTAAAAGGCCGTTTCTTACATACAGGGGCTAGAAGACCACATCTTCCTGCTCTCTTGAAGTCACAACCTTCCAAAAGAAGCAGTTAGATTTTCTTTTTATTTATATTTTCACCTGCATAGTGCAAGTTCTGCTTTCTGCAGATGAGCCATGCTGTCTACAGTTGAGGGCGCCCATTTCTTCGCTCTTTCTGTGGCATTTTAAATTAGCCCATCATTCTTGGCAAATCTTAATTTACAGTTAAGTGCTGGGGAAAAGTTCATCATCAATCAAAACTTCTCACTTTATATAAATGGTCTCCAAAAGCAACATCCTTTTTTTTTTTTTTTTTTGGTACATCCTCCCCAGTAGCTGGGCCCTTCTGTCACCTGGATCTTAATAGATGAATTAGCCATCTGCAATTAATCCACGTAGGAAAATTGTTTGAAGGCAGAGTCCTCTGCCTTCTGAAAGAAATTGGCTATATTTAGTTTTTAAAGCAAATCTGCTTCGTGTTCTTTGTAAAGTCAGCGACATTCTTTCGATTTTTTTGGTGTAATTAGCACAAAGGGAGCCGTAATCTGAGAAGTTAGGAGAGACTAAAGCTAGGGAGAGAAGGGAATGTCCAAGAAAGTGGGCTGAGGCAGCTTTCCCAGGGTTGAGCAGTGAGCAGAGACCTCAGGACGTGGCTGTGGGTAGAGCTGAGGTCTGCAGCTCATAAAAACATCTCTTCATCCTATCCCCAGACTGGTTGCAAACGCTCGATGCTTTGGCTGTCATTTTCTCCTCATCATAACTTGCAGAGGTCGGCAGAGACCTCAGCCAGCCACAGTACCGTCTGGGTCCTGCTGCTGTTGCGTGGGCTCCCGAGACGGACGGGCGAGAGCGCTGTGTGCACCGTCAGGCCCTCAGCAAACCGCTGCGCGAGAGCGAGGGGCCCTGCGCTGGGCTTCCCAAGGCGGGGGGACCGGAAACTGCACAGGCAGGCCGGGGCACCGCGAAGGACCAGGCCTTCTCCTCGAGCACTGGGCAGTGGGCGTCCTCTCCAAACAAAGACCCAGGGGAACAGGTGGTGTTGAGCTAAAATCTAAATGCGCGGGAGGGAAAGACAGAAGCAGATGAATTAAACGGGCGACCGATCCTGTCATGGCCACTGCTTACTTGGGTTTACCCCAGAGGAGAGGTGGACCCAGCCTGGGCAGCTTTGGCGAGGAGGGAGGCAAAGGACACGGCGGCCCGGCCCGGCCCTCAGCACTCAGGTGGCTCGGAGGGAGGCCAGTCACTGATCGTAAGGCCCCACCGCATGTATAAAACTTCTACTTAGTAATTGTTTACTTTTGAATGTGCACAGAGGAAGAGTTAACTACCAGTTTTTAACTTACGAAGAATTGAATATAATGTTTAAAAATCTACGAACTAAGAGCAATTAAAAAGCTTCTTTTTTCTAAAAATGTTTTTAAAACTGCTACACCAACTGGTGTTTTGTTTCCCTGTTGTCGTCTGCTTGGTGAGATGTGGAATCCAAGGGCCATTTCGCTCAGGTTATCTTGTAAATAAAAACAAAGGTTAGCGGGTTGATGCCTATCTTTAACCAGTCTCCCTGCTTTATTCCCCATTCTGGGTGAGTTTCCATCTTTGAGGCCAAGTTAAAAGTTCTAAGCAACAGGTTCTCCCATTACCTTAGTCCTCATGAAATGTTTCTCCCAAGGGAAGGGGAGGATATTTTAGTGTAGGAAGATGGATTTTCCTGCTGTAGAGTGTGCCACTCTTCAATATTCTTTTACTCAATTAATATTTCCACTAAGTGGGGCCACTGGTCTGTTGTTGATATGGAGGTGCCCAGCAGAGAATGGGGCTGACTCAGTGTTCCTCGTGGACTTTACCTTGAGTTTTAGAGTTAATCATTTGTGCCGATGCCGGGCTCTGCAGAAGGGCCTCCCCTTGGGTTTGCTAATGGATCTCTTTCTCCTACTTCTTATCCAAGTTGTTTGTCTGTGTAGAATCTTCAACCAAAGGTAATGTGTACATTGTGTTTTTAGGGTTAGTTTTTAGGAGAGAGAAGTGACCCACGGTGTCCCTGAGTTTGTGCCCCCGTGCAGGGGCAGTTCCCATCTGCTCACTACGGGATGCTGCAAAAGAGCTCCCTAGACACAAACCGCTCTCAGAAGTGGTGCTGCCCATCAGGAGCAGTCGGTGAAGACTGCAGAAGTCCCAGTCAGAGCATGTTCTAAAGTAAAGACACATTATTTTTAAATTAACTGATGACTATTAAATAGGGAAATTTTATGTGCCCATGGACTCAATTCTTCGATGGTCGACTCACGTCTTTTGAAATGAAGTGTAAGATCATGTTGACTGGTGAATGGAAGTTCAGGGCTACTTTGTGGCTGAGATTACTAAACAGGGGATATGACAAGAAAAAAGAAGAAAAAGCCCAAGATGATCACTGTGTTAGATTTTAAAGAACTTGTATGGTCTTGAGTAATGGAATCTTCTTACAGAGGCTAACTCAGAGTAGAAAATGCTGTATACAATACCTGGTTTCATCTCTTCTATACAGCATAGGTTTCAAGTAACATTTATTTGCAGTAACAGTTTCAGTCAGTCGCTCTAGTTAATTAAAGTGCAGATTGTGCTTTGAGGACAGAAAGCTCTGTGGAAGCACTAAATACTATTATTAAAACCTTACAGCTAAAGTTTCTGTTTCAGTGGAAGCCTATTTATTGTTTCCTAGGCTATTAAAATAATATCATAATTATATTTTCTCTGGGTTCTTGGAAAATAGCTTACAATGACCCCACTAATGAAAGGCCAAGGAGAAAACTCTTGTCCAGAAACTGAATTACATTATTAAGTGTAATATTTTCAAGATTCTAAAATGTAGCAATTCTGTTGCTTCTAAAAGCAGACAAGGCATTCGTACTCCAAAAGGAAGATACAGAGGAGCCGAGGGACAAACTCTGGCCATAAATATGCAATTTACAAGACCACGAAATTTAAACTTGTGAATTTATTCATTGTTGCAAAAAATAGAATATTAAAGAAACAGAATATTGCTAGGGTACCTCTGAGGTCAGTGACACCATCTGTGTAACTCAGTTGTGTCATTAGGTGACCCAGTGTTTTAGATTAGAGACAAGTTCTTTCCACTTGCTGGTTGCTGCATAAAGCAAGTCACCTGAGCCAGGGGAGGACCTGAGCCCTCCCTGAGGATTTTATACCCAGGATGTTTTGGCCCTTCAGCCCTCTGCAGAGCCTAAAGTTCCCCTAACGTCCATCTCTTCCGGGCCAGTTGAGGGGCCTCCATCAGCAAAGTCTCTAGTGTGGATGTTCTAAGTATGATGCTAGGGCTGGGGATTTAGCTCAAGTGGTACCGCGCCAACCTTGGACGCACAAGGGCCTGAGCTCGATCCCTGATACCACAAAAAAAAAAAAAAAAAAAAAAGATGCTATACTGTCATGACAAAAACTAAGTACTTTAATAGCAATGACCTATTAAATTACTAGTTAGTAGGACATGGTCACACATGTTAAACTCCAAACGAGAAAGACTTAAAAAAAAAAAAAAGATTATAACTTTTAAGGGCTCAGGTAGGTCAAATGCTAGGCCAAACCCTAGATGCTGTCAGCTCACCATAGCAATTAAGTAAAGGCTCTTCTTTCGCTTTGTGTTGAGTGAAAACAAGAACACTGAACAGACCGCAAACCAGCTTGTACTGCAGTCCTCGGTATCATTTGCTTACCTGTAAACTCTCGATTACACCTGCTGCCATTTATTTACAAAGTAAATGCTTTATTTATCCATCCCTGGTTAGTCATCCTAAGACAGAAGCAAAACCTACACTTAATAAATTTTGTTTTTCAAGGATAGACTGCCAGTAGGGAGTTGAAAGCAATACACGTTGGCCTTATGTTACACATTTCCAGGACAATGGTCCCAGTGGTGCCTTGCCTAGGACATGTGTCAGATACGCCACAGGACGGTTTCACTACTTTTAAAGTTCAGGTGTGATATTTATCTAAAAGAAGAAGGAAATAGCACAACTCAGTGACTTCCAAATAAGGAGCGCTTCACTATAATCAGTGTATAACTTTATAGGTACCAGCATAGGTATCAAAGTTGTACTGGTTATTATTTACCTCGTACCTTTTAAATACCATGTATTTGTGATTTGCCACATTAGAAGTAGGAAGATACTTGTAAATAAAGGGAGCTTAACAAAAACTTCTGGGCAGTTCTTCCCTCTTCTAAGTCTTCCATCAGTGTTTTTCTTCTTTAGTACCAGGGATGGAGCTCAGGACCCTGCCCTTGCGAGGTGGACACCATGCCACTGAACTACATCCCTGGCTTCCTTCATCAACTTTTAAAAGTGACAGTTGATAATGACTCAAGTTCAACTAAAGAACTTTTTTTTTTTTTGCTTTTTGGAGACAGGGTCTCGCTTTGTAGTTCAGGCTGGCCCTGAGCTCACTATGGTGCCCAGGCAAGCTGCCGCGAACTCAGCAATCCTCCCGTCTCTGCCTCCCGAGTGCTGGGATTACAGGCGTGAGCCACCACGTCCAGCATTGTGGTATTCGGTGTTGATTGTTGGTGGGCGTGTCTCCACGCCCAGCATTATATGTGGTTACGGGGGATCGAACTCAGTTCCTTGCGCTTGCGAGGCAGGCGCCGGAACCACTGAGCTATCCCTCCGGCCCAACTAAAGAACTTTTATTTGATATATCGATATGTGAATCCTCAGCCCTATCTTTAAGTAGGTGCTGAGTTGGTGAACAGGTGTGAGGTGTGATCTCTTCAGACGGCCCCAGAATCATTTATGAAATGATGTATGTTTTCCTGTAAGCCTCTCGGGGCATCAGTTAAATGTCTGCATCCACTTCTCTTTAGGGGGCTCATCAGTGGACAGCAGTAGGGCCTTTGCACTGTTTTCAAAATCGGTACCTTCTTGTCTAGAAAAAAAGGTCAGGGTCAGAACAGCAACCTCTCTGCAGTGTTCCAGAAAGCTAGAGACCCGTCTTCCCATCAGAGTGGGCGGCCAGGGGAGGGTCTGCCTGTAAGATCTGGCTTTCTGTTCTTAATCCCCAGGATGCCTTGATGACTTTGAATTGCTCTCTGTGGTCTTTCAGGCTCATTTAAAAAAAAAAAAAAGAAGAAAAGAAACTTTGTAGAATGGGGGTCAGAGGCATAACTGAAGGGGCCAAGAAAAATAACATGGAACATCTCTGTCCCACCTGCTTTCACTTTGAGTTGAGCAAACTGGAGGGAAAGGAGACGCTCAATAGTCCCGCTGCGTGGTTAACAGTGTCTTTTCTGCTTTCAAAGCTAACTCAAAACTTGAGCCTCCAACAGTTGTTCGGTGTGTTTGCACTTACAGGTAGACTCCTCCCCTCCCCCACCTCAAACTTTCTGAAACTAGTTGAAGAGTCCAAGAAAGTTAAACTTTGAGAAGTTTGTGATCACTTGGCAGATCTGGGTTTGCTGGCATACGACAGAGGCCTGTATCTGACCCAAAGCAGGACTCCACGTCTTCACCTGACCACCTGGCCATCCCAGCTCACCTGGGCACAAAATGGTCTGGACCAAAGAGTTGGGAAATGAATGAACGAATGAATGAACGATACCCAAGCAGATACTTGTATAGCAACAAGTGACCCAAGCAAGGTCCCAGGAAAAGTGTCCAGGGCAAGTTGGCTGAGAACTTAGGAGTCCTTGCCCTTAGCCCAGTGCTCTCTCCCATATATCCTAGTGTGAGCTCAAAGACGCGACGGGATACTTTTGAAACAATTTTTAAACAACTTCAAGTTCAATAACCTACTTTCCCTCTCTTCCAGAGCCACTCACGGCGCCCAGGCTGGGCCACCGCCTCTCCCGCCTGGGAGGACAACGCACGCCCCGACTCCGCGCCCGGCCATGCTCCTCGTACTTGTGTAACCTGCCTGCTTCTTCTAGAATGCTAGTTTTGCACTCACGTAGGGATTCTTCTCACCAGAAGATCCGAACCCCGTCCGGGCGTCGCGATTAGTTTGGCTTTGCCCACACCTCCTCCGCGGGCGCGCGCCGCTGGGAGGGTGGGTGCCGCCGCGCGCTAACCGGGAAGCGGAGGTAAGAGGCGCGCAGCAGGGGAAGCGCCGCCGTCGCACACTTTGCACGCCGCCCAGGGCTACACCACTTACCGAAAATTGGGAGGCAGGTCTGGGAGGCGGGGTCGGGTGCCCACCGGCTCGGGCGAGCCCGCACCCCCCGCCACTCTGCCCCCGGCGCCCCCTACCCACACCTTTGCTGCCACAAAAACGGCCCACACCTCGGGGCTGCGAGGCGGCCCGGTCGGGTGCGTCCCCGGTGGGCAGAGTTTTCGTGCTTCCCCTTCGGTTTATAGGGGCCACCACTTTGGGTCGGTCCTCTGAAGAGGCTGGGGCGTCATCAGGCCGGGTAGAAAGCGCTGTGCCCCGGCGGGGACGCTCAGTCGCGTCGGCACCGCGGAGCGGGCTGCGTCAGGTGGCTGGCCCCGGCGCGGCTCCCCGGCTCTCCGTCTCTGGGCTGCGGCACCGCGGCCGAGCGAACCCTGTCCCGGCTCGGCTGGGGCGGCGGCGGGCGGCGGGCAGGCAGCACTGCCTTGCGTGTGAGTGCCCCTCACTCACATGTAAGTCGGGGAGCGACCCGCCGAGGTGCGAGCCGCCCAGCGCGGGCAAGCGCCGCGGGGCTGGGACGGGGCAGGGGCGCCCAGCGCCGCTGCCCTGCCCCGCACCTTCTGGGCAACCCCGGTTCTCTCTTTTTCTCTCTTCTTCATTGGCGTGCGTGCACAAGAGCCACCACGGAGCGCGGAAGGGTAACCGAACTCGTGCCATCGTGCCCCTGCACTTTTCTTTTTTGAGTTCTTTGACATTTCTTGGTGCTTTTTAATTTCTCGCTGTTGTTGGGTGTCTGTGGTTTGTTTTCACCCTTTTTTTTTTCTTCGTGTGCTCATCCTTTCGACGCTAACTCTTAGGCAGCCAGCCCAGGAGCCTAAGTCCGGGCAGCCGCGCTCTGCGGCCCCGAGGCAGCACCCGCGAGGACCGCCGCTGACCCCGCTCCCGCACCCCGACACGGGGCGCACCGGGGCCGGACAGCCCAAGGCCGGGGCCAAGCAGCGTTCCCGGGCCAGGCGCGAGGAGCTCGGCTCCCCGAGGTGGCCGGGTCACCATGCTGAGGATGGCCATGAAGCTCAAAGCCCGAGTGGCAGCCGAGAGCGAGAAGAAGACCGCCGCGGCCGCTGCCGAGGTTGTTGCCGAAGCTGCGGCGGCGGCTGCGGCGCTGGCCGAGCAGAAAGAGCCCCGCGCCGCGAGGAGGAGCGGAGACCCCGAGAAGACTCAGGAGGGCGGGAAGAGCCTCAGGAAACCCGCGCGAGAGGCGCCCCCCGAGAAGTTCCCGACCGACAAGGACCGCAAGAAGATCGAGAAGAAACTGCTGGAGCGGAGGAGAAAGGAGGAGAAGAAGAGGGAGAAGGAGATGAAGAAGTTGGAGAAGATGCTGAAGAAGAAGATGAAGAAGGTGCCCGAAGCCCAGGAAGAAGTGTTCGTCCCCGGGGCCGGCGCCGCCGCCGCCGCCGCCGCCGAAGACGAGGGCGTGGAGGAGGGCGCCGTCGGGGGCGAAGGGGGCGCCGCCACCGCGGGCACGAGTAGGGCCTGGGCCGAGTGGGACGCGGACTCCGGAGACGAGGACGACGCCTACTACGCGGCGCCCCGCGTGGGGGGCATTGTGTGGCGGCCCGGGCCGGCCAAGGCTGGGGCGCTCAGCGCCCACCTGCCCCTGGTGGTCTTCCTGGTCTTCTCGGTGCGCAGCCCCTCGTGGGTGCTCAACTTCCTGTTGCAGAAGCGCACGGAGCAGGGCCGGGGCTGCGGCTTCGTGTTCGGGGCGACCTGCTGCTTCCGAGTGTTCCTGGGCTGCGCCTTCTTCTCCTACTTGAGCGGCCGCGCCAGGCGCAGAAGCCGCGCGCGCTCCGGAGCCAATAGCGCCTTCGGCTCGGGCCCCGGCGCTCGGCGCCGGGGGCGCGGGGGGCGCGAGGAGCGGCTGATCTAGCCTGCTCCCCCTCCCCTCCCCTCCGCCGCCACCACCGGACACCACCATCGCTGTGTAGTGTGGACTTTTATTAGTATTTGTGTGTGTGGACACATTTTCCTTTTCGGTTGCTCTGTGCTTTGGTTCGTGCTCGCCTCGCTTTTTTCCACGCTCCCTGCTCTCTGGCTCTTTCTGTCTCTCTCTCTCTCTCTTTTCGAAATTTTCCTAAGTCCGGGCTCGCGCTCCCTCCCCTTCCGCCCACCCCGGCCCCTCGGCGGCGCCCGCGGGAGAGGGGGGAGCGGCAGCCTGGGGGCCGCAGGGCCGCTCGGCCCGGGGGGTGGAGCGTTGGCGTCGTGCGAGGGGTCGTCACTGGCGCGGAGACGCCCCCTTCCCCCCCGGGCCGGGCCCGAGGGGGACCCTCCGCAGGGGGGTAGGGGGCGTCTCCGCGGCCCGGCCCGGCCCGGGACGGGCGCCGGCGGAGGGACCCCCCTTCCCGGGCACCCGGGGGGACGCCTCCCTCCGCCGGCTCCCGCCCTCCCCGCCGCCGCGCCGCTCCTCAGCCCTCCTCCTCCTCCTCCTTCCACCCCCCTCGCCGCCGTCGCCTCCGCCTCCCCCCGCCTCCCCCCGCCCGCCGCGGCGCTTTTGGTTCGGGGCGGCGGGCCCGGGCCGAGGCAATAAGAGCGGCGGCGGCGGCAGCGGCGGCAGCAGCTCCCGCGGCTCCCGCAGCTCCTGCTCTGGTCCGCCTCGGCCCGCGGCGGCCATCAGTCCCTCGGCCTCGGCTCGAGGGGCGGGGAGCCGCGCGCGCCCCCCGGCCCGAGCGAACCTCCTCCCTCCGCGGCCCGCGCCCCGCAGTCCGCCCCGCGCGCTCCTCGCCCGGCCCGCCCGCCCGGCGTCGCCCCGGCCTCGCGAGGCCGCCCGCCCGCCCGCCCGCCCGCCCGCCGCAGCCCGGCCGCGCCCCGCCGCCGCCATGGGCTGCCTCGGAAACAGTAAGACCGAGGACCAGCGCAACGAGGAGAAGGCGCAGCGCGAGGCCAACAAAAAGATCGAGAAGCAGCTGCAGAAGGACAAGCAGGTCTACCGGGCCACGCACCGCCTGCTGCTGCTGGGTAAGGGCGCGGCGGGGGGCGCCGGCCCCGGCCGGCCCGGGGCCCCGAGGGGCGCCCCGCAGGCCGCGCGCGCCGAGCCCGCCCCCCGCTCTGGGCGCGCGCTCCGGGCCCGCCGCCCACCCGCGGGCTCCGTCTGCGGGGGCGAGGCCGGAAGGGGGACTCTGGGCGCACATTCGGCCGGGAAGGGGCCCAAAATGGGGCGGGGGCCGCGGCGGCGCGGGCGCGGGTCCCCTCCCCGGCTCTCTCGCGCTCGCCGTCTCCCTCTCGCCTCCCCCCTCGTCTCCGCGAGGCCTACACGACGCCAGGGGTTTGGGTGCGTGTCGGGGAGGGGGAGGGGGAGGCCCGCGGGGCTCCAAAGACTGCGACAAAAAGAGGGTTTCGGGGACAGGAAACGGGGTGGCGGGCAGGGGGAGGGGGACCCGCCTCCGTGGGGTGTGTGACTCGTTAGGAGAGGGCCGGGGTGCAGAGAGGGCCGAGAGAGGAGGGGGCGACGCTGGGGGGCGCCGCCGTGGCGGAGGGGCCTCGCCAGAGGGAGGCTTTGGCGGGGGAAGTGGCCGAGCAGAGTGGGGGGGCGAGTGACATCAGCCCCTGAAGGGACCGAGCGGTAAAGGTGGTGCAGTGGGGGAGGGGAGTCGTGGCGGGGGTGGGGACGCGGCCGCTGGGCGCGACTCGAGTGTCGGACAGGACCGACTGGGGAGCAGACGTGTCCTGGGCCTGGCCAGGCCGTGGAAGGAAGAGGAGGACAATCAAATCAAATAAGGCGCACACACCAAGTGGAGAGTTAGTACGCAAAGTGCCCAATGAAGCCAAATGACACGTCATTTTACAGTATGACCTTTTTTTCCCCTTCCAGACTCGGGCTTTTTGTAAAGCAGAGAAGAGCATTAATTGTACCAGCTGCCCCCCCTAACAGCGCCCCCACACGCGTGCAATAAAGCACTAAATACACACACATTTTCCTGTTAGCCACATTGTGAGTGTTTTGTGAAAAAAGAAAAAAACATTCACAAATCAGATAAAACTGGAAAATGACATTTGTCTGGAAATGGCTTCTTGGTCTGGAAATGGCGTTTTTAAAAATGTGTCCTTTTCAAGGTGGGAGGGATATAGCCCTCTGAAGGAGACTTCCCAGGTGGGAAGGTGAAGGACATTAAGTAGTTTGGTGACATTTAGTTGTTTGGTTTTTTCTTCCCTCTCTCTCTCTTTTTTATTTCTCATGGTGCTTTTTCCTCTTTGGCCAAGGGGGGCTTAATCACAGCGAGATGGCCTTTTCCCCCTTTTTGCTATAAGGTGCTGCTCTGCAAAAAAAAAAAAAAAAAACAATCTTTTTTTAAAATTTGTTGAAATGACCAGATGAATTACACAAGCATTAATTAGCGTGGAAGTTTTCCACCCCCTTGGTAATTGGCTCTCTGAATAAATTTGTGAATGTGCGAAGTTCAGCCTAGTCTGTGGTCACATTTCAACAATATGGCTTGATTATCAAGAATAAAATGTAAGAGGCTGGGTTTTCTTCCTGGTGGTGTTTGCTTTGCTCTCTTTGGATGGCTCACGTCTTTGTTCTCCTGGGTCCAGATTAATAAAAGCAGAAAAATATTAAATGAGGATAAATCTATTTGGTGTTTATGCATTTGCAATGTCAGTAATTAAATGGTACCTGTGTGGAGGTCCTGTCTAAAACTTCTAAAGCCAGAATTATGCCATTTGAATATTAATGTGCTCATGCTTTGATTTCAAAGTCTAAACCTCGAAAAGTCTGGAATCTCCTCTGGATGTGTCTTGCTGTCTTGATACTAATTTAAATCAAGTGTGATGCTAACAGCACCTTAAATATCTAACACCTTTTGTGTAAAGATCACCAAATCTGCACTTAATTTGAGACTATTACTCTGCACACACCTGGCCTTGCTGTGGGCTTACCTTCTGAGGTGTCCTAGTCTTTTCTGCTGCATTTTGTTGGTTTTATTGATAGCCTGTGGCACAGAAATCTGTACCTGTGACAATACTTTGCATTTTAAAATGGTGACACTCACAAAGTAATGCCCCCAGAAAAGGAAACATAATGCCCCAAATCCTCTTTTTACTCAGAATATTTTAATTTAATGGTCTGAAAATTAAGTGAATTACAGTACAAAAAAGTAATCAGCCCATTTCTATGCTTTCACAAATGTGGAAACTGAGGCACAGACCTGTTTGTGCCTGTAAAAGGCAGGTAATACACATCTTAACACTTCTAAAATAAAAATATTAGCCTAATTAACATGCATTGTCATTATAGAACTCGGACTAGTGCTTTTTATATTTGAATTTATGAAAGTTATGCTCATTAAGATAGGGTTTTTGCTTTGAAATCAATGTTTCCGTGGAAACTAATTTTAACTTTTACAGATATTGATTAAGCAAGAGGAGGAGGAATGCTTTGCTATCTAGACATTAAAACAAAAAATGCAATTAAAAGTAAAAAGGAAAATGGATAAAAACCACAGATTTGTGTGGGTGGTGGGCAAAAAAATGTTCACATAGGGAGGATTTGTTGAAGAGTGCAGTTGCAAAAAAAATGCAAAATAGTCCTCCTTCCTCTAGCTTTATGATAATGTTTTTCTATAAATTACTATTATTTTTTTTAACAAATGAAAGGTGATTTAAAAATGGATGGATGTATTCCTGCTACAACTTCAGTTGAGGACTGAGAACCTTTGAAATTCGGTGTTTTCCAGGAATATTTTTCCTTACTATTAAAGTCTTGTTATTTTCTTACTTTTTATATTGTTGCAGGTTACCTCATGCTAATATGGTCTCAGGTGCTCTCTTTGACATTAAAGTGTGTTTTTCTGAGAAGATGACAGATAATTGATGGTCTTCCATTTTCTTCTGCAACATTGTTGTATCCAGAGAGAATTTATCTCTAGGAAGGAGCAGTTTGCAGGAGAAAGGAGGGCGAAGAAGTGGTTAGAATGTAACATTGTGGATTTTGAAGTAGCCCAAGGGGTGGAAAACCTGCCAGGGCGAGGTGCTGCACCTGTGCAGAGCAGAAGAGACTGCAGTGTCTGGGCATTGTTTGCCAACCCTGGGTGTTTTAACCCTGAAACACCTGACAGACAGCTGTGTGGCTGGCTGCGTACATGTGTGCACTTTGCCAGTGCATTATCACTTTGGAGAATTTAGTGTCACACTTCTAACTTCAGTTCTCCCCATGACAAAATTACGTCATTCTCTTTGCCCCCTTACCTTGAAGCACCCACAATTTTTAAAACAGCCAAAAGGAAAAATTTGAAAACAAAGCAAAACAAAAACAAAACCCAGACAACTGAAAACAGCAAAACCTTTAATTCTTGTTTGTTATTTTGATGGTGAAATACTGCGTCGAAATGTCAAGGAAAATTGCGAGTCTATTGTGCTTGTTGTTGTCTGTTGCTTCTATGGAAAAAACAAACAAACGAACAGAAGTTGTCTCCCTGCCCACCGTGTGAGATGCCTCCTTCTTAACCTGAGACTTACTTTCGTTTTCTAGGCGCTGGAGAATCTGGTAAAAGCACCATTGTGAAGCAAATGAGGATCCTGCATGTTAATGGGTTTAATGGAGAGTAAGTGTCACATCTGTGTCAGGGCCAGAGAGTGACAAATCTCATACTAACCTTTAGGAAGCGTAGGTAGGTTTTAGGGCTGGGCCGCGAATGTTCACCTCTTTTCCCTGACTGACATGGCACAAGCTCTTTAGAGCACCCCCTTCACCATTAATATCTGGTGTGACAAATAATGGTAACACTAATAACACAGCAGGAGTGTACGCGCTTCCCTATCTCAGGGGAGACATTCTTGGCTGCAGGGGGCCAACAAACAGCATATGGCCTGGGACAGTGTCCTGGGGCCAGGTGCCCCCAGGAGCCTGACAGAGGCTGCTGCCTGTCTCCAACATGGCTGACTCGGCCTTGACCACCCTTGTCTGGCCAGTACTGACCTGCAGGGTGTTTTAAACTCTTAGGGAAACATTGTTTCAATAATATCCTTACATAAGACAAAGTTGCGGCCCTTGTTGACAATTTTGCAATTTTTTGGCCCCTTTCAAATTAACATGGGCAAATAATTTCAAATTATTTATAAAATTAATGCTCCTGCCTGAAGAAATTAAAAGGAAGCATTAAAGTGATGAAAAAGCTGGTAATTAGATGTTTCCTGCTAGTTCAAGGAGCATTTTGCCTTTGAAATGACCTTCTGGGCCTTGTGGTATAGGACAATATGGCAGTGCTGCAGTGAGAATAAAGATTTTCTAAAAGGAGAGAGACAGCGTGTTTCAGAGATGGGATATTATGGGGTCCTGCTCGCCATGAAGAATGTGAGCCAGTGAAAGAAATACTCAGTATATCAGGGAATTAATTCACTTTTTACCCCCAGGTCCTCAAATAGGCCCCCACAAAAGAGAAAAAGCCAGTTTCATTAGTGTGTTTTCACTCCTGGGACGTTAGTTAATCTCACAGGAGTGTAGGCACCTGAGCTCTGGTCTGCAGTCACCGGCTGGTTAGCAATCCCATCCCCCTTTAAACCTGGATTCAGTTGAAAGTTTGTCCCCTGTATTCACTTCACAAGGTAGATTGAGACAAAGCATCATCATTTAATTCCATTACGGACTCCCCCCCCCCACAAAGATGAACTTTATTACCTCTCAGACTGCTAAAGGTGGTTCTTTATTGAAAATTCTAGAATTTGTTAGATAATTCAAGGTTAGAAAAGGATGACATCACCCGTACAAATGGTCACTTTAATTTAGGATGCTTTTTATATTTTAACCCTGATTCCAGGAAGATCAGTTAGTATGCAGAAAGGACAGGTGGGCTAGTTTGCCCATTTTATGAATGATTCAGGGAGCTGTCACCTCCACTGTCACAATCCACTTCAAAAGCTCCTGATGCCTGATGCATCTTTCAGTAGGGCCCTGCCAACAAGACGCCCCAAAACAGGCTTCTCGCCATGAATCTGTAACTTAAAGAGAAATCTTGCAGAAATCCCTCCGCCCCATAACTTGCAGGGAGCGCTTCTGCATGAGACTAGTTAAGCGAAAATAATTTGACCATGCACCCTCTAGATAAATATTTTGATTAAAGCTGGACGTGGCAAACATTTTTAAAAGATGCAGCAGCCACTGTTTACCTTAGTTTAAGTCAGATGGAAAAGAAGTTATACTTGAAATAATTCACTTGAAGTTTTTTTACTCTACAGACTGCCCTAAAATTGTAAAATTTTTGCAGAAAGGGTTCTCCTCCCTAAAATGACCCAGCCTAATGCAGACCAGGCTTCTAAACCAGAACTTCTCTTTTCTATTTTCTTTTCAAAAAGAGGAAGCAACATTCCCAGTTTGCCTCCTTTGTGGATCTCAGAGGATGTTAAATTTAGTCTGTGAAAGTGACAAACGGGTATTCTTCATGGGGGGTCAGATCCCTCCTTTTTACCTAGTCCAGCTAAACCTTCTCTCTCCTTTTCCTCACTGTGGTATTACGACAAATGCTGGTTTCACAATTCCCGAGGAAGCTGTGGCCTCTGTCCCTCGAGGGTGGTCTGCCTGGAGTGGGGCTTCTCTTCCCCCCGTCTTTTCCCTGTTCTGCGTCACGTCCCGCACCATGTTAGTCCTAGGCTGAGCTATTCAGTTTGCCTTAACTGTCCACAGGTTGCCGTGTGCCAGTGACATTTTTCAAACTAACATCTTATTAACTTGACCTTCAGAAATACAGAGGTCAAATGTGGATTTTTCTGATTCAAAGCTAACTCTTTCTTACCTTTAATGCCCGAAAAAATCATCATTAACATAGGTTAAGCTAAGTTAATTCTAAAGCCACATAGAAGGATTAAGCTTTTTTACCCTTACATCTTCAAGGAGAAGTTCCCACCATTTATGAAGCTCAGGTTGGTTTTTAATTGTTTCTCCGTTTATTTATTTTGCTGCCTCAGAGTCCACAGACAGTCGTAACTGATGACAGTTTATAAACCCGAACGCTGGATAGGTAGTGTCCCCTGCTGCCAAAAGAGAGGTCATTTTAGCAACAAGAAATCTTAGGCACGCGTCTGCTCTTTGTCCCTTCACACGTGCAGAACCTTTTGCAGGTTCTGACCTGGGACAGTCAGGAGTCTCCTGGCTGCGACTGTCTCCAAAGAGTTGCGCAATAGATCCCTGTGCTGCGGTTCCCTAATGCATGTGCACTTAGTGAGAGCACAAGAAAACAATTACCTGTCCCTCCTGCATCCGACCCGTCTCCAGAGGGCCCTGTTCACGCTGCAGGAAGGTGTGCAGTCCTCCCCGCGGCCGCCCGCGGTCTCAGCAGACGCTGACAGAGCCAGAGGGGAGACCCGGGAAGCGAGGGGAGGATGGCGCGCGGACTGTCACACTTGCTCTTGGCTGATTGTTCAGGAATGTGGAGAGGCTGCGTGGGGTTTGCGTGAAACCGCGCTGCTTTGCAGATTAGGTGAGCTTTCGATCTCTCTTTACAAGGGGCGGCGAAGAGGACGCGCAGGCTGCAAGGAGCAACAGCGATGGGTAGGCACATTCAAAAACAGAAAAGCTTTTTAACGAACGAAGCAGACAGGAAGATCGTGCCGGGAAACTGAGGACACAGACTGGGGCAGAAAATAAAAATCATTTAAGGGCCATCAGCCATCGTGGTGTACGTTTGCACGTGACGTTTAAACAATTTCTCAGCAAGTAAAGTGCAGAACGACTTTGCTGGCCGCATTGGAAGCGTAATTAGATCCAGCTGGGGGAAAGTTATAGATCGTGATTTCAGATGATAATCTAGGATTTTTGAGAATCGGTGCTTTTCCATATGGTTTCTATTTTCCCCCAGTTCTCCATGTGAATGAACTACTGGTTTCTAAAACTACCTACTAAATTCCTTCTGCCAAGTGTTGGTCTGATTTTAAAACTTCAGGCATCTCTGAAAAAATATTCTTTTCCTTCTATTAAAATATTCAGTGCCACACGGTTCTTAATTTTGAAGCATACTGTGGTACCTAGCGGCAGGCCGTTATTAACCATCTCGAAGCTTCTGGCCTTTTAAAAATGATGAAACTTATGATAATCCAAAGCACTTTACCGAGTGGGTAAGGATGTTCACGATGGCATCTTTTTTTCTCATTCATTGTCATTTTTTCTTTTGTTTCCTGCATTGCCACACCCATCTCATGTGCTCATACACACACACACATGCACATGCATGCCAGGTGACCGCTCCAGCTCCACCCACATACTTAGCATGCAGGGATGGAGCACTGTTCATGAGAACACACAGGGCCATCACTTAGCCTAGGACATTTCCAAAGAATGGCTTCTGTGGCTGGGGAGAGGCGGGGCAGAGGATCCTGGGGCCGGGACAGAGTGACTGACACATGTTTGTTCATCTGTTTCTTTTAGAATATATTATCCCTAGATGATGGCTACAGTTTCTCATCTTCCCGGCTATGTCCTATCACAATTTGCATGCTGGAATTGCTCGCTCTTAGGATCTTCTATTAAGAATACTATTCTGTTGTCTGGGGGGAGGGGGGATGGGCCCCTACCTATCACCTTATCTTCAAAAATAACTTAAAAAAACTAAAAAAAAAAAAATACAAAAATACAAAAATACAAAAAAAAAACCCTTAATTGGCAAAAATGTAGAACAGTTAAAAAGCATCTCTAAAAAGTGACCAAGTGCTAATCATCTGTACCAGAAGTTGGCCTCTGAGAACTAAGACACCCTATTGAGCAACCTACTATGTACTAGGTGTTGTGCTAAACCCTTGAACCCTACTAATCACCTTGCCTGCACGTCTCTGTGATTCTGTTCTTCAAGTAAATATAAGTATTAACATTCCTGATAAATAAAAATTCTCTGCATGTTTCAGCAATCCCTGTATCTTGCGTCTGTCTTCTGTCTTTCTTCTTTTGTCTGTCTTTCCCCACAAAAGCACAAAGATAAGGTATAGGACCAAAGGAAACAAAGTACATGTAGTCTCCCCTACTCCTAGTTGAAGAGGGCGAGGGCCTCCGAAAAGACTAACCCCACTAACCTCCATGGGTGGGGTGGGGGTGGGCGGCACAGTGATACCCTACAACTACTTCCAGCACTAACCCTAACTGAGCAAATGGGATACTGGAGAGTGGCATCTATTTTGCCTTCATGGAGTAGTTTAGAGACATCTAAGGAATACTCTCCAGATTTTACGATCAAGGTTAAATTCATTAAGCGGTAGTACAAATGATGATAAACCTGCCACCCCCCCAGAGTCATATCCCCATCTACAGAGTAATTGCTTCAATGGAAGAATTTTATGTTGTAGTATTGCACGCCCAAATTAGATTTTAGATTTCTATTTTAGCTGTTTTATACTTGATATACTCCCACACCTATTCACATACGTAGATGAATACTGAACACGTTCTCAAAATATCCGTATTTTAAGACTGGAAGTTTTCCAATTATCATACTACTACTTAGACCAAAATATCAAACTGAATGAAAGAATCTCATTTCTGGAAATACTTTTCTCTTGCTGTATGTGAATTTGGATATTTAATACCTAGCACACTTCATTTTTCTGCTGTGAGAACTTAAAACCAGAAGTTCAGGGCTGTGAATCTAATGACATGGCACTGTTTTTAATGAAAGGGAGTAAATTTGTCCTGGGGGATTTCAGAAAAATTCTGAATCAGCACGAACTTCAGGGACATCAACATGTTCTTTTCATCTCTAATGTCTAAGTAATCTTAATGCGGCACCAAGACTGGAAAATTTTAATTCCAGAAATGAGCTTCAGTTCCCTACATTCAGAGCATAACAGGCCTGCGGAGGGGTCAGGGATTTCAATCTCCTTACATATGGGGTGGCAGAGCTTTAAGAGCCTGGGGGCAGAGTCTGCTTTCAGATTGGGCACAAATACCACACCCTGGGTCTGGGCACATCCCTGACCATCTCCGCCCCAAGGTGATTCCACTCAGTTTTTTCGTTTTCGTTTTTGTTTTTTTGAGACAAGAGTCTCGCTTTGTAGTTCAGGCTGACTCTGAACTCACTGTGTACCCCAGATAAGCCTCAAACTCAACAATCCTCCTGCCTCTGCCTCCCGAGTGCTGGGATGACAGGCGTGAGCCACCACACCCACTTCCACACAGTTCTTTTACTTTAGTTCCTGAAGAACTGGTACCACCTGTCTCCACCCCTCCTATACTGTCCCCCAGATGAGAGCAGGCCACTTAGACCTTGCTAGCTCCTAACGTGCAAGAACACTATTAAGGTCTCGTCAAAGAGAGGCTCCATCCTGAGGGTAAAAGCCATCCGGGGGACGAGGACCCTCCCCAAATATACATAGTAATTTGGAAGGAACAGAAAGCCAGGAACTCTGAACTACTGTAATTCTTTGGAAAAGGCAAGAGCAGGTTGTTCAGGGCAGCCCGTGGCCAGCATGCATGAGGACCCCCCCCACCGAGGCCCACCACGCGCCCCTCCCTCCCGGGCATCCGGCGCCACACTAACTGGTCTGGCCGCAAGTAGCTACTGACCACCCCCTCGCACATCCTCTGCCTTCCTCTTCTGTCCTGTTTTACTACTGGGGTGGGGGGTGGTACTTAATTTCCATCTTCATTCTACGACTCGGTAAATCAATTGGGAATATCAGGAGAGTATTTTTTCAATTATAAGAAAAGCCCCGCCCCACCCCTCCTCCACCTGCAGGGCCCCGCCCCTCGCCCCGCCCAGCTCCGCCCCAGGCCCCGCCCACGTGGCCAGGATTCTCCCAGGCTGCCTGTTGCGTGGGGGAGGGGGGTGGCACCTTCCTCCCTGGAGATGTGGAGTCTACCGGGCCTCACAGCCAGCAAGTAACTGTGCGAGCTGTTTTCTCTCACCTCAAAATGAAGAAGGCAAGGTCTGGGCCAAACGTGACAAGATCTGTACCCCTTGAAAGAGGGGCTTTGTTCCCCCAAACAAGCTTCAGAGTCTCCATAGCCCTGCCTCTAATGAAGGCTGTTTTCTGACACACACACATAGCATTTAGATCAGTGTGATCTGTAAAGATGAACATACTGGCGGGACCCCAGCAGCCACGGGTTGCTGTGGGCCCAGTGAGGCTGAATAAATCACCCCGTGAAGACCGTGCACGCTGTCCTGTGTGCTGCACTAGAGTCAAAAGTGGAGAAGAGCAGCAAAAGCCCACTGAAAAGGGACCTGGTGGCTCCCCTCCCCCTCATGAGAACTCCCTGGGGGAGGGTCCTAGTTATTCCTAGTCATACAGAGGCTTCAGTGAATAGAAAATTGTAAACAATAAACACTGCTAGTGCAATACGGAAAATAGCACCTCCATCCCTGATGCACAACGGTTTAAATAAGCAAACAAATAACAGGGCTGCAAATAGGAATGCAAAGCCCTGCAGTCTAATGATTGTGACGCCAGCACTGGCACTGACTGGTTCTAGATGAGTACACTGATCTAGTAGTGGGGTGAACCCTACTCCATTCCCACAGTGACCTCTCCCCCACCCCAGTAGGGGTCTCAGTAGGGTTACTGGTAAACGCCCAGGAGAAGCCTTTTAGGAAGTATTTGAGGTATGGAGGCTTCAAGCCAGTAGGGCCACATCTGCAGTAACAAAGCCAGATGTGATTTCTGGTACAGTTGATCATGGTCTCAATGCCAATTTGCTAATCTGCCCCTGCTGGGGGTGACCTCAGGATGCATTGGGAAGCTATAATTCAAGTGCTTCTAATCTGCACAGATCTGAACCCACCACTCCTTGAAGAACAGAATACTATGCTTTCTAGTTGAAGAATCTTGATGAAAGTGATGCTCCTGGTGGGCAGCGTGCAATATGATTTTCTTTTTCTTTTCAATCCCACTGTAGTGAGAAGGCCACCAAAGTACAGGACATCAAAAACAACCTGAAGGAGGCCATTGAAGTACGTGCCTAGCTCTTTGCTGTTTTGACTTTTAGTGCCCCTCAACACACAGTGCCCTTCCCCTGACGGGTTTTACTAAATCATTTTCAGACCATCGTGGCAGCCATGAGCAACCTGGTGCCCCCTGTGGAGCTGGCCAACCCTGAGAACCAGTTCAGAGTGGACTACATTCTGAGCGTGATGAACGTGCCCGACTTTGACTTCCCACCTGTAAGCCACGCGCCTGCCCTGCGTAACCCCACCCATTAGCAGCAGTGGGGCCCATGGGGCCCCTGAGTCATCCCCCAGCCCACAGGCACAAGTGTGGCCAAACAGATCCACAAAATGGCTGCTCAGGGTGATATTAATTCCATACATATCCTGATGATTTTTTAAAAAAGGAAACTAGGGCCGG
>PVIC010002661.1:30898-75424 GCA_004025085.1 Thryonomys swinderianus | reverse complement strand
GACATCTGGAGGATATACTAATAAGTGAAATCAATAGATCACAGATAGACAATTTCCGGATCTTCTCTCTGGCATGAACACCTGTAGATGCAAATGAGTTCTAGAAAGTAGGACAGCTTTTATAGAGTGGAATATTTCTATAGGAAACTTGGTGTGGGAATGTGATGAGGGGAAGGAATAAATATGATTCAGAAAGAAACTAAAAGAGCATGTATAAGGGGGGAGGAGGGGGGAGTGGGTAGGGATATGGGTAAAAATGAGAATTAACTTGTGGCATATACTGGTACAAATTTCCCAATGTTATATGTGATTTTGAGATGTATATAAATTGTACCAATAAAGAATTCAATTAAAAAAAAAAAACAAAAAACAAAAAACAAACAAACAAAAAACTAGACATGCGCTGACAAAATATACTACTTTTGACCTTGTGAACCAAACAGTCTAGTAAGGAAAGCAGAGTAAACCATATAGCAAGAGAATAGCTTTAACAGAAATATGTATGGGAAACTATAGTGACTCAATGCATAGTCATGGCTGCACTAAATCAATTAGTGAAGGTATCTGGTATTTATATATATCAAGCCTATATCAAGTGGAGTCTTATAGAGTTAGCTGGCATAGAGTCTTATAGAGTTAGGAATTAGCCAAGAAAGATAGGGAAGAGTGACACCCCATACTGGGACAATGATGGGTGAATCAAAGAAGAAGGTGTGTTTAGATAATGGGATGTTCTGGTAGGAGAAGGTATATGCTGGGAGATTGTTTTTCAATAGATCTGCCTAGGGTGGCAGTAATGGAATTTCATTGTAAGATGACTACATTCCTCTTAAAATATAGGTGATATTTTTATTGCCTAAAATTAGCATTTATTCAAATATAAAATTGACCTTTAGTCAAACAAGAGAACCCAGAAGATTTAACAAACTTTATTATTATTATTATTATTTTTTAGGAATGCACAGGAAATCAAACCATTTTTGAGAGTTTGAGAAGCACAGAAGCAAAAGGGTTCTAAATATATGAGAATACCTAGGAGTTAGTGGACTTGCACAAGTGAAATGATTTTTAATGATTGGCTAGTACTAGCAAACTGGCCATTAACCTTTCTACCTGTATCTATATATCATGGTGAATGAATTTCGGATGAGAATTGTATATACTGGGATTCTATTGTTGATTTTTCTGGACATTGCTTTAGGAATTCTAAATTAGTTCCAACCATGCACTTCCATTACAGAGAGCTCTTTTTTATATTCTAGGGGAAAATATATATTATGCCAGAAGAATAAGATTTCCAAAGTGAAGCTGGTCACAATAAAATGTGATTCATTTTCTCTTCACTGTCAAAATATCAAAGTAGGCTGATGACAAGGCAAGGACAAAAGTACATTTTGTTCTCATAACAAAGTCAGGAACTGAACAATTTCCTGCTGTTGTTGACCAGTGAACAATAGGGTTTTCAGAACATTTATTTTGCTGAAAGAACAGCATTTAGTCAAATCTATGATGTCAATGAAAAAGTCAAATGTTTGTGAAACACTTCTTGCAAGGAATTCAAGTATATGGTCATTTTTCTCAACAAACCGGTTTTATCCCTATGTAACTGAAAGAAGGATACTTTTATATTTTCTCAGCTGCTTAAAAGGATTGATCTTTATGGTGGTTTAGACTTCTTGAAATGGTGATGAAATAGTCTCAAAGCCTCTTTTCAAGCAAAGATGGTAATTCTTGATATAGGCTTGAGAAATTTATATATATATATGTGTATATATATTAATGTTTATAATATATATTTGGAGAGAGAAAATGTTTATATCTAGTATTCTATATATGTATATATATGTGATATATCTAAAGAGTATATATTTGTTTATATGTATTATGCTATATATATATATATATGTATGTACACATTATATATGGTGTATCTAGCTAGAGAGAGGATTTTTTTTTGAGACAGGTCTCGCTTTTGTAGATCAGGCTGGCCCTGAGCTCACTATGTGGCCCAGGCAAGCCTCGAACTCAGCAATCCTCCTGCCTCTGCCTCCCAAGTGCTGGGATTACAGGTGTGAGCCACCACCCCTGGCACTGTGGTATGTGGTATTGATTGCTGATGGGCGTGAATCACCACGCCCAGCATTGTATGTGGTTTCTGGGGATCGAACTCAGGACCTTGTGCTTGTGAGGCAGGCACTGGAACCACTGAGCTAAATCTCTGGCCTGAGAGATATATTTTTATTATAGTATGTTACATGGATATATATAGTATATGATATATATATTCAAATATATATATAAATTACTATATATATGGTATATCTAGTTGGAGATAAAATTTTATGTATGAACATCTTTCATCTTTTATTGAACTATATTCAATAATCATTAACTTATCAACACTTTTCAAATGACATAAAAGGACATCTGTGTTGAGCATTATCGAGATCAAAGTTCAAGTTTTTACATTTTGGAAAGTTCTATGACTGAAAGACCAAGGGTGGAGCACATTTTGTGATTTGGTAAATTAGGGTGATTATTCATAGTGTCCTTCATTGAGTTACAGACTTTCAAATGACTGGACACTGTGCTAAGTATATTGCAAAGTCAAATTAGACAAGTAACTTAACTGCATAATTGGAGCTTTAATCTCCACAAGCCTTGGTTTCTTTACGAGATCTTTCTTCTTTCCTATTATGGAAGATAATAGAAAACTCAGCTAAACTAAAAGTGATGAAAATATTGATACATGTTCACACACAAACAACATTCAAACACAAACAACAGCATACAGTACACTTCCAAAAGTTTTTTTTTTTTTTTTTTTTGCTTTTTGAGACAGGGTCTCGCGTTGTAGTTCAGGCTGGCCCTGAGCTCACTATGGTGCCCAGGCAAGCTGCCATGAACTCAGCAATCCTCCTGTCTCTGCCTCCCAAGTGCTGGGATTACAGGCGTGAGCCACCACGTCCAGCATTCCAAAAGCTTTGATCATACAAAAAAATGGTCTTTAGGTTTCTTGTATTGTTAAAAATAATATTTCACACATGCATGTGGGAAGAATAATGCTGTACTAACAATATCACAAATTTAACTTAAAAGCTAGGTCAGGTACATTGACAGGAGTTGGACAGTCACATGCTTTTTGTTTATATGTAGGTAATCTGTAAGATTATCAATTTAAAATAGTTTTATTTTTCCTGAGGGAAGCATTTTCTACTGCATTGCATGTAGGCCTATCTCCTCTGATGAAGACAAATGCTAATTTGCTCTAAATTCATAGTACATGGGTGCAATACTCACCTACTTGTCAGCTGAGACCTTAGAAGCTGATTTAGAGCTGGATGTGAATAGGAAACAAAAAAAGAAAAAGTAATTCATTACGATCCTTGTGAACAAAATAATTCCATTTAGGGGCAAGGGACAGAATCATTAATGGGTAGAGATATTGACGACAGACTGTTGCTTGAGTCATCCTGCTGGCTGATAATAATCAAATCTTCCAAGAGGAACTCGAATAAAGCAGATGAGTGAGGGAATGACCACTGACAAGGAAAACATGTTGCAATCTGTCACTTCTGCAGTCTTATCTATAGCCCCAGTTACCACAGATTCACTCAGCAAAACAGACCCACATAGCTGTTTCCTATTTCCTTTCATTTGAAAATATTAATACAAAGATTTATCTAAATCAAACACTAAGCAGGAAAATGTCAGACTGTATACATAATTGATAGTTTAAAAATTACCTACAATATCATCTCTGTAGCTTCTGATTTCTCTTACAAATATTTGAAGATTTCTGATATAAAATCTTTTTTACTGTACCAATTTTACTCTCATTACCTTGTTTCTAATATCCTTTATGTTGATATACTATTAATAAGTAGGGAGATGCCTCTAGCTATGTTTTTAATACCACACACGATAAAGTTAGACATCTTATATCCTATATTTGTACCTAAATCCATTTTTACTGAGTATGAGGTCTAGATTTTCATTTGCTTGTTGGAAAATTCCAAACTGATATACAAACAATACCTCAAACTCTATTTTCAGAAACAAATTTAAATTCATCATCCAAAATTTTTCTTTTTGGAAACTCACTTAGTGATATATCTATGCTATAAACGTCCCATATCAATAATTAAGCAACTACTCCAGCATCCATATGTCGCACACTTAAATACTAATGACGTTCTTTCCTAATGTGGCTTAAATTACCTGTCTAAAATGCAATATGGATCACACATTTATAGTTAGACTCCAGCACCTTGGAATATTGTGTCATGCTCTTTGGTCTCTCATCAACTTTTAGTATAGTTCCAAATGCACATTAAAAACTAAATAAACTACTTTCACAAACTATTTTCAAGTGTTGGTGTTTCATATCCTTCCCCAAAAGGTAGTGAGAAAAAACCCTTCACATTAGCATGTTGAAATCTCCTTGCTTGACTCAATAGTGCATCCGTTGGTAGAAAGAATAAGAAACGCAAAAGCAGGTGTACAATGGAAGACTCCTGTGCACAAGGGCAGAGCGTGCAGGAAACCCTGTTTGATCTCAGCATCCAAAAAGGAAGATCTACTTTCAAATTTTGCATGTCATTTTTTTGGGGAAATGAAATCCATTACTAAAAGATCAATTTTCTATTTTAAAATATAATAGAAATGAAGGATTTTTCCCTCTGAGTCAGTGAATGAATATCTGATTCAATTTTGAATAAACTTCATCACTCATAATTCATGCAGTACTTTTGTAAATATTCTATTTATGAAAGACGTATTTATAGATAATGTAAGATAACTCATCCTCTCGCTATTTTAATTAAGGAATTCAGACAGACATTAAATTAGGTCTAATTTGCATGGAATGCTACTTGCTACATCTGAAAGTAAACAAAGCACACAAATAAAATACGGTCTTGAAAAACAAACAGATTGCCACATTTCAAAATTTTAAAAAAAGAAAGATTAGTGAGTGGTCATGTCTTTTAATGCTTTAGTGACAAAATCAATCTAATCCTTTAAAGATCATTATTGGAATTTAGAAACGATGTCACATTTGGTCAATCCACTCTTCAGTAAGAGAACTTCTGTTACTGCCAAAAAATAGCTTCAGTTCCATTATCCTTCCCCAATATTCCATTACCTCCATCCGAACTATTTTTTTAAACTCAAAATAAAAATCTCCCCTGTCATTACCAAGATAATGTATATGGAAAATTTCCACAGAAATATCTGGATTGATGGAAAGAAATTGACTAAGATTCAAGGGCTAATGGAAAAAATCTAATATGAATATCACCTCTCTGGAAGAAAATAATATGATAATAGAATAAATTTGTTTTTACTTTAATATATCTTGTGGTATATTGCCTAATATTTAGAGAAATGACAAATTTGGTGTCTTTGGAGGACAAATCCTCTACTATCAATGAAAGAAATCAAAGTTCTGCTCCATTCTTTGGAGATGACATCAAAGGAATAAGGTTCAAAGGGAACGGGGCTCTTTTAGGGTGATGTTTCCATGTTTAGGTTTTTCCTGTTGAGTTAGACAGAGAAAGAAGCAACAAAACAACTGTCTGAAGACTTGAGAGCCATGCATGACGTTTCTCCTTCACTCTTAAAGTTTGTTAGTGAGACTCTGAAGATGTAAATGAGTCCTAGAATATATGATAGATATTGTGAAATAGAAAATATTCAAAGGGAAAGGATGGGGTGAGAAATAAGCGGAAAGAAAAAATATGATGTTAAAAAAGAAAGAAAGCATATATATACACTCTCTTCTTATAATCAGAAGGGAGATCTATCTGTCTAATATGTGATTATTAGGCATCCCACGTATCACAGATAAAAGGGGATATCTTCTTGGATAACAACCCTGATAAAGAAAATGTCTGACCATCTTCTGACTTAGCCTGATATTTTATTTTTCACTTGATGTAGGAATATGATAAGTAACATATTTTTGGGAAAATTCAGGTTTAAGTTTCTTGGCACTTTCAACTTTTTTCTAGCATAGTACGAAAAGTAACACTTCTGTTTGGAGATTATGCATCTGAAGTGCTGTGACTAATACCTGGTTATGCATTCTTTTTCCATTTAGCTATTACCATCGCTAATTAGTATGACCAGTATTCCTACATAAGAGAAAACAACTCAGGAAATATGTTATCAATTACTATTAATGATTTTCTTTCATTAACCTTTTATAGACAGCATTGCAGTTTATGCTCTTATAGCTTCACAATATTTCTGAGGTTATTATTGAGCACTTAAAATTTCTAATAATTTTCAAGTGTAATTATCTTTTATTGCTACTAATTTGCTCTAAAATCCTCAGCAAATAACTGTATAGAGTACAAAAATAATAAATAGAGCCATTTATAAATAGTTGTCACACTGGAATTTGAATTTGCAAACACCAGATAGTAGTATCTGCTTAAACTTAGTATAAAGTTTTCTCAAGGCTTCTAAATATATCTCAAATCCAACTATGGATAAAACAATAATCTAATGTTCTTAGGACATGAAGTATGTCTCTGGGCCACTCACTGGGATAATTTCCTTTGAGTTATCAAACATAGTAGAAATCAGAATTATAGGACTTGTCCTTCAACCAACCATCATCCAAAGAGTACAAGATTGTCTTTAACACTGAAAAATAAACCTCTTTCTGACAGAGACACAAGATTCTAAAATCATCCTGCTAGGAAATCTAATAAATCTTGCCATGTTTGGAATATGGAAAGGCAATAAAAGTTCCATCCTGGAAGGGAATTTGAACAAGGTGATGAACAGCAATCCTGGCCTATTTTTGCAGGTGTAGGAAAGGACATCTGTGCCACCTGCAGTCCCTGTGGGCCCTTACACAGCACCATGATCGTCCATGACGACAACATTCTGAAGAGTTTTGCTTTCAGCTCTATCACTGTATTTTGCTGGCACATGTACATGATAGAAATACTTTTAGAACATTTTAAAAAAGTTTCTGACAAGACTTTAAGCCATATTTATAATACTTAAAATTGCATCCATATCCCTTCTTCACAAATGAATTGAATTCTTACTCGTTTCTATGCACAAATAAATCACCTTCATTATATATTTTCCTTACAGGCAAAATTTAAGATGGTTTTATTGTTTTTTCTTCAGTGATTTGTTTTTTGCAAGGTCTCATGTGCTACAAACCCAGATACATACATATAATAAAAGTTTTGTCTAGATAAAAATCTAATTAGTCTATCTCTGAATAAAATAAATGAGAAGGCTTAATATTCTTCTATCTTCTTAATCTAAACTTTAAATTTGGAATGTTGGTCTTCACACAAAAATTAGGAGAACTGATTTTATTTCTGGAAAGGAGCAAATATTTGTCATCTGAGAGGATGTATAATTTCTGGTGTTTTTTTTTTTTTATGTGAAAAGTGCCGAGGAGTAAGACATTAAATAGCTTGAGCACTTTTGTTTATTGTATGTTGAGCACCTATGCTTTGCAAAAATAACCATTCCCTAGAGATGTCCTTTCATTAGTTCTTTTGATTTGAAAGCTGGCCATCTCTCCAACTGATACTTGTGCGCCTAAATTTTAGGTAATCTGTTCAATCTTATTTCTTTGTGCATAGTATATATTAACTCCTATAAGTCTCATGCTCCTAGTTATTTTAAATACTCCATAAATAATCAGTGAATCAGCCAGGCTGTATTTAATAATGTGTTTCAGAATACAGAAATCTTTTGGCTGGAAGGTTAGCACAGCTAATGGACCTTGTATCGTACTTTATGTACCCTTTTATTGTCTCAGCCTTCAGTTTTCTGAAACCAGTGAGTGAAAAGTGCATGGTGCACTATTTTCCAGCCCTCTTTCAGAGAGATCTTACTTTTTTAAAAAAATTGAATTCTTTATTGGTACAATTTATATACATCTCACAATCACACATAACAGTGGGGAATTTGTACCAGTATATGACACAAGTCAATTCTCATTTTTACCCATATCCTCACCCACCCACACCTCCTTTTGCTTTTTTCCAACAATGAGTAAAAATGCAGGGGGATTTTAATGCCATAAAATTTCAATATTGGACTGTATGCACTCTAGAATTTTGTTAAAATAAAATCGGAAGCTAGTATATTATTTTGTGATTACTTGGATATTCTGTCTTACAAATAACCAAAATGGTTATTTTCTTGACTTATAACAACAGTAGTACCACATAAAGCATGTTTTGTTGATACGATTAAATTTTGCAATTTTCTGTTAAAGTAGTGGCACAAATTTACAGCTTTCCTATGTGATAAGTTACTAACAACTTATTCAATAAATGTAAAATTCTTCTATGTAAAGCTCTCACTTTCGCTTGTTTTACTGAATTTTGTGGGGGATAATTAATATATATATAAGCTGACTAAATAAGTGAGTAGGTGCAGCATTATGAAAGGAAACTCTCAGATTTGCCGTCTTTTCTATCTTCTTAGAATAAAATCTAATGATAAAGGGGCATAAATTATTGATTTGCTTCTTCAACACCTGTTAGATCATAGTCCTGGGTTAGATGAAGAATGTATAGACACTTAAAACATATTTATCATGTTATAAAGACAGACAGCTTTCTATCATGGGATTTTGAACAAGCTAAGTTTTGTTCTTCTAAATTAATATGTAGTTAAGTAATTTATTTTGGTTTTAACAAATACAGGGTTATGTACCAACAGCTATAGTATCATGCAGAATGATTCTTTCATCCTAATTTATTTTATGTGGTTTCTTTTATAGTTAATCCTTTTCTCAGAGCTTTATCCTAACCAATCTCTGATTTGTGTTATGTCCTGTCATCTGTCTTTTTAACAATTTCATGTGAAAGGAATTATACAATATGTAGCTTTTTTTATGTTTTACTTTGCAAAATGAATTATAATTAAGACCTTAATTTCTCCTTTCAAAGGTAATTCTTTCTAACAACGAGGGAAAGGAAACTTTTTCTGTGGAGAGAGAAAGACCATCTTAAAATCATTTTTAGTGTGAATAATGAAAGTGAGTCATTAAAAAAATTTGTAATGTACTTACTTTAAGGACCTGAAAATAGATTTTAAATGGAGATTTTTAATGGATTTTTGAAAGCAACTTTTATAGAACTGTAAAAGTTCATTGGCATTCCAATGTACTTACAAACTGCTTGAGAATGAGAAAGTTGAAAATGTACAGCCAGATTTAAAAAAATAATTCTGTGTTGTCTTTATGATTCAAAAAAACTTGGGTCCTATTTTAGTATATGTGCTGCCGAAGCGAGCACTTGGGTCCTATTTTAATAATTCCTAGTGATGATGCAGATTTTTACTTTTGCATCTTTAATAAGTAAATTTTTGAGGTATGAGCATACAATGCAGAAATAGAATTTTCAAGAGATTCCATCAGGGGTGAGTAGAGGCAGTGGTCTTCACAAAATGCTTGCAAGACAATACTGGGAAGCACAAGTACTTGAGAAACGTGTGTGTGCGCATGCACATGTATGTGTGTGGGGGAGGAATCTCAGGTGTAGGTAGAAGAAGCCCAATGGATAAATTCAAGATTGAAGTTATTTAGAAAGGGGAGTCAAGCCACTCCTTGAACCCAGCACTTCTCACCTCCAGGTCTTGTGAACACAGGACCTCTTGGGAGGCCTAACCCCTGGGGAAGAAGCCTGGTTCTGCAGTGCTGAGTGCACTGTTGTGCCCAATGTCTACCTAGCAACTTCTGCCCAGGGCTCACCTGCTCTGACTCTCCTCTTCCTAGGAGAACAAGACTGGAAAGTGAGATGTTCACACACACTCTAGGTAATCTGAAAGCTAGAGAACCAATCACTTAGAGGGTAGTGACTGGTGAGTTAGGACTGGTGGGCCCTTGGGAAAGAAAGAAATAAGGACAAGGAGTGGATTATATACCCCAAAGCAGACAGCAAGACAGTCATACTTTAGTGGGTGGCAGTGAGGGCAGAAGTTCTGACCATCGTGATCCAAGAAAGGACAAAAGACACTAAAGCAGTACAAAAGTAGGATTCTCTGACCTCTTTCTCTAAACAGTGCTGAATATTGTGACCCCCTGATAGCCTGTGGCTGCCAATTCTTGAGATATATCAGAACTTGGTGCCCACAGGAGAACCTTCCCACCTCCAGCCAGAAGTTGCTGAGCTCTAAACACATTAGGCAGTACTCATTTTGCAGGCTGGTTAGAGACTGTTTTTGAGGGGTGGACAGAGTTTGGCAAGGGTGGAGAAGCAGAAAGGAAGAGCAAAAGAGGATTGGGCAGGGCCGGAGGGTTAGCTCAGTGGTTCCGGCACCTGCCTTGCAAGTGCAAGGTCTTGAGTTCGATCCCCGGTAACCACATATAATGCTGGGCGTGGAGACACGCCCACCAACAATCAACACCGCATACCCCAATGCCGGACGTGGTGGCTCACGTCTGTAATCCCAGCACTTGGGAGGCAGAGGCAGAGGCAGGAGGGTTGCTGAGTTCGAGGCTTGGAAAAGAAAAGAGGATTGGGCAGTGTGCTTATTTCAAGCAATGCAGAAAGAGAAGAATAAGGAGCTGCAGAAGATTGTGGAGAGAAGCTGTTGGAGACCAAGAAATCATCGTAGAAGATCAGTGGAAGCCTGAATAATTGACCAGTCACTCTGCATGGTCCTCACCTCTGGCACACTCAAGGTGTCTGATTATAAGATGGGAACAAACAACTTTCAACCAGCCATGGCCAGATGAACCAGAGCACTGCCTGTGGGGGGAACCAGAGCCATCCATCATGGCAGCCAGGCCCTTCCCTCACCAAAGACAAAAGAACAAATGTAGGAAAGCAATCACCTCAAGCAGCAGAAGACATCCAACTTTCTGAACTTAGCTACAGAAAAATGGAGCTCAGCCTCCCATAACTACTACAAGTCAACTTTTCCCCATTTTATTCATGTAGGTAGAGCACACTGATAAGATTCCAACTTCACTGAAAATAAGACTGAGAAAACTCTTTTGTGTTTTAATAGTGTAGTTGTTTTTGTTTTTCTCTTTTTCATTGTCTCTTCTTCTTTCATCTAGTATATATAGAATGTATTTGTATATACGAAAAGGATAATAAGAATAAATTAGTGTGTAAGTTGAAATAGTATCATTTTGGGAATATCAGAACCCTCACCAAAAATTGTGCATAAAGAACTCAAACGTAAACTTTACATTATCATACTAATTGGTGCCAACTTCATAGTTTTCCTCCATCTCCAGTTACTTTTCACTGCTTCTCCCCTTTTCTTGCTTTTGAAAATAACCTCATAGACCACTTCTCCATTAGCCTTTCACTCCAGATATAAAACAGCATCAACAAAGTCCTATTCTTTTTCCCACTTAGAACTATTTTTTTGCTTTTCCTCATCCTTTACATTCCAGCCTACTTTTTATCAGTAGTTTATCGCAATTTTTCTAGTTTTGTTGGAAAAAAAGTGAAATTGTCAAAATATGATTATTTGGTTGTTCAGATACTGATATCATGGGTTCTTTCCATACAATGAGGTTTCCAGGACTTAGTCTCTTACATTTGGTCTACTAAGGCATCTAAGTGCCCAAACTACACCATAGGCAGGGGAATGTACACTAACCAAAGAGATCTATGCAGCAGCAGCAAAGCTTCTCTACTTAACTCACCCTGAAACAGCACAAAACAATAGAAACCTGAGAAAAGAAGGCAGTAAGGTGCTTCCAAACCCCTGAAAAGCTAGCTCATAGGTACTGAAGTGGAGGAAGTAACACGCAAAGAACTCAACAAACAAATGGTTAGAATTTAACTAGATCAAAGAAGAAACTAATAAATCTGTAAGGTGTTCAGTAAGCTCAAAGAGGATGGATATAAAAAATGTGCAGTAATCATAAAGAAGACACAAACAAAAAGCTAACTGAACTAAACAGTATGATACAAGATATGAATGATCATTTAATAAAGAATTAGAGATCAAGAATCAGGTGAAGTAAAAATTTGAGATATAGATATTCTATTGAAAATATGGTCAGCAGAAATGAACAGTAAAAGGAAATAATTCCAGAACTGGAGCACAGGTTGATACAGTAGAGCATGTACCCAGTGACAAGACCCAAAATAACAGCAGACCATGCAAAATAGGTCCAAGAGCTTCTGGATGATATGAAAAACAATAATCCAAGAATTAATTAGTTAAGAAAAGATTAGAAGATGACCAAAAAAGTATAAAACCATGAATCACTCAAATCATAGCAGAAAACCTCCCATATCTAGGGAAATAGTTCAACTTTCAGGTTAAAAAAAGCATATAGAACCTCAAAAATCATGACCAAAAAAAAGAATGTCTCCATTACAAAAAATTTACACTAAAATGGAATAGAAAAACCAATTTAAAAAAGACATTAAATAACTTATAAAGGCAAGATTATCAGAATAAGAGCAGATTTGCCAGTGAAAACATTTAATACCTGGAGAGCATGGAGTGAAGTTTTTCAAGACCTAAAAGAAAACAACTTTCAATCCAGATTACTATATTGTGCAAAAGTTATCTTCCAAAGATGATGTGGAAATAAAGACTTTCTCTGATAAAAAAAATCTAAAGAAATTCATGACCAACAAAGCAATACTGTTGAAAATACCCAAGAGAATCTTAGATAAAGCAGTTTCAACATACTGAAAGCCCAAAGGAAAGAATCCATCTAACTGGGATAGTAATTAAGCAGAATATGTATGACTCAATAATAGAAAAATAACAGAATGACAGGATTCAGTAAATACTTCTCAGAAATATGTCTCAAGGTCAATTATCTTACTTCTCCAATCAAAAGCTTGAGACAAAATCTAAATACATGTTGACTCTTAGAGACCAAAAAAAAAATACACTGAAAAAAGTTGGAAATTAACGCTCCATACAACAGAAACCTGAAAACAAACATCAGTAGCTATCCTATATTGAAAATGACCTTAAACCCAAAACTGAGCAGGAGAAACAGATGAGGTCACTGCAATTTGTAAAGGGAAATAAATCGTAAGAACAGATAATAATTGTAAATATTTATATACCAAACATTGATGCACTTAATTTTATAAAACAATTGTTACTGAACTAGAAGTTCAGATAAAATCATGGTGAGAAACTGAAGTATCCTACTTCCACAAATAAATCAATTGGACAAAAAAATCAACAAAAGAATATCAAAGGTAAACCACACCACTAAACAAATGGGTTTAACAGAAACAGAAATGTTTCATCCAACAACAGATATTTTCTCAGCAGTACACAGAACTGTCTACAGAATAAACAAGAATTTAGACCATGAAGAATACTTACACAAGTACCAAGAATTGAAATACTCTCATTCCCACTATCAATCAAAATGGAATAAAACTGCAGATTAACAGCAAGCACATGGAAATAAAAAATACACTCTTGAATGATACATGGGTCATAGAAAAAAATTAAAGTTCCTAGAATCTAAAAACTATGAAAGTGGGATACATCAAACTTATGACATGATATAAGCAGAATTGAGTTTTCTCAAATAAATAAGCTAAAGTTTTACCTAAAGTTCTTCAAAAAATAAGAGCAAGTAAAATTCAAAACTAAGGCTAGGGATTTATTTCAGTGGTTCTGGTTTCTGGTTTGCAAACTCAAGGTCCCAAATTTGATCCCCAGTAACCACATACCACAATTCCAGGTGTGGTGACTCACACCTGTTAGCAATCAGTACCACACCCCATAATGCCAGTGTAATGGTTTACACCTGTAATCCCAGCACTCGGGAGGCAGAGGCAGGAGGATTGCTGTAAATTTGAGGCTTGCCAGGGCTACATAGTGAGCTCAGAGCCAGCCTGAACTACAAAGTGAGACCTTTCTCAAATAGACAACAAAACAAAACAATATAAAATTTTAAAATAAAATACAAAACTAGTAGAAGGAAAAAAAATGAGAAAAAATCAAATAAAATTAATGAATTAAAATAAATGAATTAAAGAACCAATACCATGGATCAGTGAATTAGAGTTGAGTCTTTGAATAGATAGATAAGATTGATAAGCTTTTAGTCAAATTTCCACAAGAAAACAGACACACATCAGTGAAGTTAGAAATGAAAAATATCACAACTGACAAGAGATTATAAGAAATTTATATTTTAATGAATTGGAGAATGTAAAATAAATTCCTCAACAGATAAATTACCAACTAGAACCAAGAATATATAAAACTACTGAACACTTCAATAACTGGTACTGAAATAGAAATATTAACAAGAACTCCAACAAATAATAAGAGCCAAAACCTCAGGAGTTATCATTTGATTTCACTAAACTGGAAAAATAAAAGAACTAATGGTTTAAATCTTCCATGAGATGAAAGGAAAGGAAGTTGCCCAACTCATTTGTGAAAGTCACCATTTCCCTGTCACCAAAACTTAATAAGGACCCAACAAACAAAACTACAGGCCAATTACATAGCTCCCAAAGATCTTAAGATAGTTGCAAATAGAATGTAACAAAACCTTCGATCACATATCATGACTTAATTGGCTTCACCCAGAGATGCAAAGATGGACCAGTGTGTGTAAATCAATACACGTAGTACATCACATAGATCCATCACATTTACAAATGTAATACAGTACATAAATAAGGAATACATGATTATTTCAACAGGTGCAGAAAGCCTTTGACAAATTCAACATCTATTCATGTTAAAAGCCTGGTTAATGTAGAAATAAAAGGACCTGACCTGAAAACAATAAAAGGCATTTTGAAAAATCTACAGGAAATACATACTAGATGGAAAATAAACTGAAATTATTCCCTGTAAAATCAAGAACAAGGTGAGAGAATCAACTCTCGTCATGTTTGTTCAACAATTTGTCCAGAGCAATCAATCATGAGAAAGCAATAAATAGGATATGAATAGGGAAAAGAAAGAAGTCGAATAATCCTTATTTGCAGAGGACAACTTTTATTGAGAAGACCCAGAAAACTCTCATATAGTGACAACTAATAAACAAATTCAGTGAACTGACAGGGTACAAAGTGAGTACATAAAAATCAATGGAATACCTATTTGCTATTGATAAACCCACTGAGAAAGAAATCAGGAACACAATCTGTTCAGACAGCTTAAATTAAATAGCTAAAAGTTAATTTAACCAAGAAAATAAAAGACATTCAAAATTAGTACTTTACTTCTCTAAAAAAAGAAATTGAAGTGGACATTAGAAAACAGAATGACATCTGCCCCTTGATAGGCAGAAAGAATATTGTAAAATTGGCCATGTTGCCACAAATGGGATGTAGATTGAATGCATCCCAATCAAAAGACCAACAACACTCTTCACAGAGCTAGAAGATATTGTCCTGAACTTTATGTGCACCCAGAAGAGATGCAAAATAATGAAAGCAAGCTTGACCAAAGAGTAAAAACAGGACATATTACAACTATGGATTTCAAAATCTATTAGAAAATTGTGATTAAAAATAAATCAATAAGAGCCTGATACAAGTGCAAAAACAGACATGTTGACTAACAAAAGAATTGAGAATCTAGAAACAACACCAGGTACCTTCAGTCATCTGATCTTTAACTAACAGAAACATTTTCTACAGAAGAAAAGTGGAAACGTGGTATAGGAAAGCTGTTTATTCACATTTAGAAGCATGAATATAAAATTCATATCTCTTCTGTGCTTCAAATCAGATAAAAATAAATCAAAAACCTAGTTGTAAAAACAGAAACTTTGAGTTGGCTGGAAGATAAAATAGGGAACACTCTTGAAGCTGTAGGGACTGGCAAAGGTCAGTTTGGGCTACATAATGCGTTCAAGGCCAGCTTGAATTGTGTAATCAGGTCTTGTCTCCAAAGTTGAGTACTACTCAGCCATGAAGAATGATAAGCTAGAGACACATAGCTAAATGGATGTACTCTGAGGTATACGGTACTGAAATAAATTGGACACATGTGTGAGACACTAAAAGTATAAATGAGGACCAAAGTGCATAATAGGTAGTTTGAATGGAAAAGTGGAGGGAATGGAAGAAAGGAAAAGGTAAGAAAAAATATGAGAAAAGAAGAGAAAATGAAAACAAAATTTTTGTAAGTAAGGAAGGGGTGGAAGGTGGAAGAGAAGGAAGGAGAATAGGGAAAAACCAAGAACCAAGACACATCCTGTACAGATACAAATTCCCAACGATAAATGTGATCAAAATGTATACCTAAAATGTACTAATAAACTTAATGAAAAGAATTATTGTTAAGTATAAATGAGCACAGACATTTTTGACAAAGTTTCCCCTACAAAATATTTAAAGCATAAAACAGGGTCATTTAAATCATGTAGTAGCAGGAAACTTTCATAACATATGTGATCATAACTTACTATTGGCAATATTAATTTGATGATTTTTATTAAGATGGTATCCACTATTTATGTTTTTCCTTTACATTTTTTTTTGTAATCACTAGAAGCAAGTGTCTTGTTTCATTTGGCACATGAAGTAGAACTAAATGCCTCTTCTTGGGGAGCTCGCATTATAAGTTTTGAAAATCCAGTCTATAAACATATGAGTGAAAAAAACAAGACCAAACTGTTTCCTTAGAAATTTATTCAACTTCAGGTATTCTGTTAGAACAATGGAGAATGAATGGAAAACCCCCCTTCTAATAATATTTATAACTAATAACTTCTCAGCAGTTTGTTTTCTATAAAATATTGGTCAGTGTTCTTGATGGTGTTAATATGGACTCCTTTACTTATATTGCCTCTAAGTACAAGTGCTTCAATTCAGGCAGATACAAGATGCAAAGATAAAGCAAAAAATAAAAAAATAAAAATAGCCAGGATTTGGGAGCTAGCATTGAATTTTTCCTCTATCATCTTTCCTATATATCAAGAAGAAACAAAATTTTAAAATGAGAATTAAATTGTGTTATATACTGGTACAAATTCCCAATAGTGAGTGTGATCATGATGTGTATATAAAATGTACCAATAAAGATAAAAATTAAAAAAAATAACTTGTTTGCTTGACTCTTTCTCTCGTTCTCACCTTATATAGCAGCAGTTTCCCTGGGCCACAAACTGAGTATCACTGATCTTGGAGTTGAAATGACTTTTCTTATGATAAAACTGGAGGGAAGACATTCAATTACTACTTTCAAAAAACATAATCTGTTTTGGAAAACATTTTTCCCTTGAAAGAGCAAAATAAATTTAAAACAATAAACTATTTTTTGTTCTTTTTAAATTGCTTTTTGGAAAGACATTTAATCTGTCGAGAAACTCAAATTATATAACATAGGAAGTTGTTTAGCAATGTTTATTGCTGTATAAAGAAGCAAAACTGTATCATAAAATGCATAATCTCCATAAAATACTGTTTTTCAAGGTTTAAAACAGACACAAATTTAAAAACAACATTATAAACCTCATTTCTGTCTCTCATTATCTTCTATTCATCTGTAGAATATTTTTTCAAAATTTTGCTCTTTTTCTTAAATATTTAAAGGATGCATCAGATTCTAAGAACTGATTTCCATATAAGAGCTCTCAGAAAAATATTTATTGTTGTCTCTTTGTTCCCAGTTTTTGGTTTTTTTTGTTTTTTTTTTGTTTTTTTGTTTTTTTTTGAGACAGGGTCTCGCTTTGTAGTTCAGGCTGGCTCTGAGCTCACTATGTAGCCCAAGCAAGCCTGGAACTCAGCAATCCTCCTGTCTCTACCTCCCGAGTGCTGGGATGACAGGCGTGAGCCACCACGCCTGGCACTGTGGTATGTGGTATTGATTGCTGGTGGGCATGAGTCTCCACGCCCAACATTGTATGTGGTCACCGGGGATCGAACTCAGACCTTGCGCTTGCAAGGCAGGCGCTGGAACCACTGAGCTAACCCTCCGGCCCCCCAGTTTTTGTTTCACAAATTATGTTATTATGGCAATTATACTGAAGTAGGCAATAAAGTTAGAAGAGAGCACCATTTCACTTCTCAACTTAATCTCTCAGCATTCAGTTTTTCAGATTCTTAATGAAGAAAAATTATAAAATGGTGGTGAGAGAAGGGCTTCCAGTCCACCTCAATAGTTTAACAGATATAAAAACGTATAATCTTTCAACATTCATCTCCATTTTTCTTATAACAGTTGAAAATCTATCGGGCAAATTGAAGCTGTACTTAGGTGACGTCACTAAATCAAATGGAATTTTTGGTTTTCATGGATAAAACTGTGTGCGCCATTTCCAAAGTATTAGAGGACCAGTTATCTCTCTGTCAGGAGGCTAATTGATTTAGGGCCAGCTCCAAATTATAGTGCTCGTGAACACTAGTTCCCCGAGAGGCTCTGATGAGAAGGCCAGGGAAACAATCTCAAAGGTTGAAAATTTAAAACAAGTGGAAATTGTGCAGGATTTCTATTCTCTGAGATTCACAATGTAGAATCATATATTAAAGACTCAGACAATCCCCTCTGTATCATTCTGTTTATTTAAAGTAGTAACTTTTTAAAATAAAAAGCACAGATGGATGATAGCTAGATTATGATGTGGGGTTGAATTGGGATATGGTGATCTTCTCACACGTAGGGAGTCCATTTCTGAATAATTCACCTGCACATCTGTAAAAAATATTTGAAATGCGGTTTTTACAAAAGTTGAGCATTTATACTATTTAATATTCCTAAATGGCATAGTTTATCATTTTTAAATTGTAAAAGTTGATTATAAATTATACTTTTTTTTATATCTTCTGCTTGTCCTGGATAGCCAAGTGCTCATGCAGATACTCTAATACATAATTTTGTATGTGTGCTAATGTGTGTAACAAGGTGAAATATATAAAATCTACATACATAATCCACATGAGAATCAAAATTGCTGCTACATACTATACAAATTTCCCATTCAGAAGATTCAGAAGAATTTAAAGAAAATATAATTCAATTTTATCAAGTATTATAGAAGATCCATATATCACCATATATGAATTACTTCATTGTGGGAAATGACATACAACTGCAACAATCGATGTTTTAGTCTAGCAATTCACCTTCGTTCAGTCAAATGAAGGTCTGAAAGTAATATTCAGAAAATTGCTATTTAGCATGCCTTAATCCATGATGAATATTTGTGTTTCCTAAGGTATTGATTCCTTATGTGAAAGCAATTTAATAAATAAAATCTCAGCCGGGCATGGTGGCTCATGCCTGTAATCCCAGCACTCGGGGGGCAGAGGCAGGAGGATTGCTGAGTTCGAGGCTTGCCTGGGCTACATAGTGAGCTCAGGGCCAGCCTGAACTACAAAGCGAGATGCTGTCTCAAAAAGGGGGGGGGGAGAAGAATAAATAAAATCTCAGAATAATACAAACATTTTTTAAACTTGGAGGAGGGAGTTCTTCTCTAATAACATCTTTTATATAGAAATGTATGTTTATCTCAGCCGAAACTTAACAATATTCAAGTCACAAATGGTTAACATGCCCTAAATGCAATTAGCATCTTTGCAGTATCTTGTTTCATTACCTTTGGTCATTAGAATTATGAGATGACAGAGGTGAGGTACAATCTACTCTGAAGCTTAATCTTAATAAATGGACTGATTTTTAAAGGCCTGGTGTTTATTAAGTGACGCTGTTTAGGTCAATATTTTGTAACGATATTGTTTGTAAACATATTAAGAGATGAATTTAAATGAATATAAACACCAAGATTCAAGCACAGTTTAGTGAGCTCTGATATACATTTTAGTTTCCTCTTCACTAAGATATTGTCTAAACAAGTTGAGATACTTGTTTAGACAGTTTAGACAGTAAGATACTCTCTAAACAAGTTGGCTTAGTGCGCATCCTGCCCAGCCTTTTCCTGTTGAACTGTCCATCTACTGTCACTGACACGTCTTCAATCATCTCTTCTGTCACTGAGCCGCCAGTTTGGTATCATTACTCAGAGGACCCAAATTGTGCTTACAGATTGTTCGGAGATTTTCTTATTTACGCCGAATTCATCATTAATTGATTCTTACTGAACTTTAATCCCACCAACATATCTACATATTGCTTGCTGCTCTCTTTTGAAACCTGGATTCAGACTTACGTAAACTATGTGAGCTATGAAGAGAACTAGTTTCCACTTTTCTTAGCAAACTCCATGGCCTGATTGGATTTCAAGCTAAAAATGTCTCACCTCTGAATGGATATGGAGATAGCTCTTGTAGAGCACCATCAGCATCTTCAGCAGCCAGTTACCTGGATCCAACTGTTTAATAATTTCCAGACCTTTTAAACAATTTTATGAAAAAGTTTTATCAGTTTTGAGGAAAAAAAACCAATGCAGTATTCTCCCACTTCCTAAGCAGTTTTTGTTTTTGTGCTTAAGGAAGGAACTTTGAAAAGCTCCAAAAGCTCTATCCAAATTGGAATCTAACATTCAGGAAAGACTTGGATCACTAATTCTCAACTGCCAGAAGTCAAAGTTGAGTATTTGACTCTCACAAGCCCTTTTTCTGTACACTGTTCAAAATACAGTTTTTTGCCATGTCTAAATAAGTAATCACAGTCTTTTATCTATTGACTCTTTTACTAACTATAAACCTTTCCATTAGGTTTAAGGCAGTTGAAGCAGTGAACTACTTGGTTATTTTATGCACTTTGTAATTCCCTGTTTTATATACTAAAGACATTCATTTTATTTAATTTGACTGTGAAATGTATTCTTAAAAAGCTATCTTTGAACAAACATTAATAAATGACCACAAAATATGTTCACAAATTTTTGGTTTTAAGATCACTCTAGCATTTTCACTCATCCTGAGTAAAATTCACTTATTGGGCTTCCTAATTACTTGAAATAAGCATGTCCACTGTCTACAGGATAGGACTCTGTAGCAATATGTAAAATAAAAACCCAGACAATATGGTGTTAATATATTAGGACACTACTGCCATAGAAAAGAACCAGTTGTATTTCTGAAATTAGAGGTAGAAATGAAACTAGGACAGTGGCTTTGAAGACAGAAATATATTTTTTCAACTTCACTTGCCATAGACTCAGTTTAAGCAAATGTAACATGTATGGTACGTTGCAGTCAGTCCTATTGTTTTTTAAAGCTTGCCTCCTATTTCAGAGCAGAAAAGACTAGAAGCTGCTTTTCTTGACTCAATAGAATTGTGCATTTATTTGCATGTGTCAGACAGCAACAGAAGAGAGGTAGGACCATCACGGACTTATGGTTGCCAGAATTGGATGGGTTTGCCAACTTCAGTACTTTATCATGAAGGATGTTGGTGGGACTGCTGTGTGTTGTCCTAGAAAACACTTGAGATCTGCAGATCCTGAGATCACCACAGGTATTTGTCTGCTGATTTTGTAATGTGTTGTTTCCTAAACAGTATTGTTTGGTTTATCTGGCAAATACCTTTGGCAGTGATCCAATATTGGCATTCCTGACCTTAATTCCCTCGGCTTTCTGACAGTTTTGTATCTCTAATACCTCTTTAAATCTCTTCCTGCTTGAAATATGTTAGGACAGCATCTGTTTCTCTGGTCAAATCCCAACTTGTGGGACATTTAAAGGGAGCAGAATCCAGACTTTATCGAATCAGCCCCTCACCTGCCCTGGAGCAAAAGCAGCCTCTCACCATTAACTTAGTGACTCCTTCATTTATATTTCCTTAATGAATTGGCAGGGTGGAATAAATCAGCAGATATTCAAGACACACCATCGTGGAGAAAATGCTTCATTATTATAAGTCATTGACTATTTCAAGGGAAAATATGGCTTTGTCAGTATGAGATGTCCAATCCTGGAACTCCTCCAGAAAATATTCAATTTACCATGACTATTTGATCACTGCAAACGTTATTACAAGTGCTATGTAGAAATAATTGCAAATAGAACTTTCAAGATACGTTACCTAGGGATACGGTTGAATAAAGAAGGCAGACAAAAATGCAATGCCTATGCATATTACAGATATAAATGGCTAAGAAAGGGAAAGTGAGAAATATGAGAGAGAAAAACAGGTCAAAAATGTAAAAGACGGGGCCGGAGGGTTGGCTCAGTGGTTCCGGCACCTGCCTTGCAAGCGCAAGGTCCTGAGTTTGATCCCCGTAACCACATATAATGCTGGGCGTGGAGACACGCCCACCAACAATCAACACCGCATACCACAATGCCGGACGTGGTGGCTCACGCCTGTAATCCCAGCACTCGGGAGGCAGAGGCAGGAGGATTGCTGAGTTCGCGGCGGCTTGCCTGGGCACCATAGTGAGCTCAGGGCCAGCCTGAACTACAAAGCGAGACCCTGTCTCAAAAAGCAAAAAACAAAGTAAAAGACGGTGATAAGAAGAGTGTGCTAGTTAAAGCAGGGCCTTTCTACCCAAGGTAGTGGGAAGACAGGGTGGCATTCACAGGAGATGATACATAGGAAGGGCATGTGCTGTGTTAAGAGAGGACTCGGGCTTCATTAGTTGAAAATGTGGCAGAAAGTTATTCTGTTTTTAATTACAAATTAATTGCACAGTGTTTATTCTCATGCCTCATTAGTAGAGTTACTTTGTAATGCAAGTGTGAGAAATGACCTTCTTTCCCAGACAACAATACTTGTCTTTAATTTTTAATAAAGGAATCTATCTTGTAAATAATCATGTATTCAGGGAAAAAATTAAGTTCAGATCTTCAAAAATCACTATTAACTTGAAACATCCTACCCTGAAAAGGTGAAAATCTTTTGTAATATGATGGTCAATCCAGAAGGAGCAGAGTAAATGTCACTTTTCCTTAGACTTATGCATACAATTCTTCGTAAATCATACAAAAATTCACCTCACTAAGAGGGCTTTTTAAATGTAAGTTCTTAGCTGTTATTTTTCAAATATTTTGAATGTTACTTTTGATTTGGAAACAAAATACATTTAATGCTTTATGTTAGTGTTTATAATTTTTAAAGTTACATGTAAGAGTTCAAGAAATATCTAACTATATTTTAACTTTATGGAAATGTATTTCTCTATAATAATTTAATGTACATATTAAAAAATTTAATGCAAGTAACCTTATTATCTAATTTAATGCATTAATATTTGTAAAATATGCAAAATAATGTGAGAAATATCTGAACTTACTAAAATACGATACCAAGGAACATTTTGTCTCTAATTCAGAAACTTCTGGTCTATGTTTTTGCCTTTGTTCACCATAGAGTTCAGCTCACTGATTTGAAAAGTTAAACTACATCTACAGCTAGTGTAACACATTCAGGCAGGACAAAGGGCTGTAGAAAACACTTGGAGAGACTTGGACCGAGCTCTTATCTAAAGAGATTTACAGATTCATTTAACAAATTAACAATGTGTGTTGATGAAATATGAGATAATTCCTGTGTCACTGAATGGCAAAGATTTGCAAAACATTATTAGCTGTATGCATCAATTTACTAGATAAGGTTTTGATGACGAATATAACAGTTAAATAGAGGAGAAAAGTAAATCTATAATGTCAATAATAAACTAATTGAAGCCTCAGGTGAAAGATATACTTGAATAGTTTAATAAATACAAACCATATATAAATTTGGATTCATTATCATATATTTATGTATTTCATTTCAAAACTCTTTTCCCCCTTTCTGTTCAGTTCTTAAGTGATGATCTCTTCTTCATAATTATGAAAAGTAATACCATTGCTTCTTTGATGCTAATCAGATTCTCAAGTATGACTTCAACACAGACAGAAGTGGTTCTGTCATATTGTTTGGTCCTGTACTGTACCCTGTTCATACCTCAGTGTCTTGAAAATCCCCATATGGAGAGTTGAACTTGCTTGGGCAATTCCTGGTGACCAGTAAAGCACCAAATTTGTGGCTTGTATTTCCTCCTGTCCTTCCCTTTGTCATGGGGTTTCATCATAGTTTATTCCCCAGGTCCTTAAATTGCATGGAGTATGTAAAATAAATATGTTCACAACAGCAATTCCCAATGTTTATGCCTCAGAACTACTTGTCTTCAAGAATTCTCTGAAAAACCAATTTAGAAGTGGCCTAGTAGCAAAATTAGCACGAGCTACTGTGTTGAAACATATTCCAAATGCCCTGAGAAATCTGGTCTTATCAACATACACAACAACAATTATACAAACCACTTTTTTTCTTTTTTAGTTATTTTTGAGACAGGGTCTTGCTTTGTAGTTCAGGCTGGTCATGAACTCACTGTGTCCAGACTAGCCTTGAACTCACAGCAATCCTCCTGCCTCTGCCTCCTGAGTGCTGGGATTACAGGTGTGCACCACCATGCCTGGTTAAACCACATTGTTTTTTTAATTTGATTTTTTATTGGTACATTATATATAAACATCATGATCACAAACAATATTGAGAATGTATCAGCATATGACACAATTTAATTCTCATTTTTTCCCATTCCCCTACCCACCCTGCAACTCCCTACCCCCTAAATGCATAAACTTCATTTTCCTTATTACCATATTTTTCTCCCCCTGTTACTTACCTCTACACCTCATTTCCCTTTGAATATTTTCTATTTCACAATATCTACCATATATTTTAGAGATTATTTACATCTTCAGTTTCTCAGGGAAAAGATATGATGTTTACAGATCTGTGACATATTTATTTGACCTATAAGTATGTCCTCAAGGTACATCCATTTGAGTATAAATGACTCAAACTTATCATTCCTTATGTCAGAGTAATACTCCATTTTATTAAAAAGAACCCCACATCTTCTTGATTCAGTTTCCAGTTGATGGGCATTTGGGTTGTTTCCAAGATTTAGCTACCACAAACTGAGCTGCTGTGAACATGGGTGCACAAATGTTGCCATGATATGAATAATTTAATTCTTTTGTGTACACACCTAGCAGGGGAATAGCAGGGTCAAATGGGACCTCTAATCCATGTGGGGACTTTGGATGAATCCCCACATGAATCCCCACAGTGGTTGCTCCAGTCTACAATCCCACCAGCAGTGGAGAAGGGTTTCTTTCTCCCCACAGCCTTGCCAGCACTTATTGCTGGTTAATTTTGAAATAGCAACCATTCTCTGTGGAGTGATATGGAATCTCAGTGCTTTTTCATCTGCATCTCTTGGATGACCAGTGATGTGGAACATTTCTTCATATGCTTCTTGGCTGCTTTCACTTCTCCCCCTGAAAAGTGTCTGTTCATTTCAGATGTCCATTCTATAAATTTTAAGTAATTCGTGCTCTGTGAAAGCATGTTGAATAACAATGTTCTTCAGTCGCGTTCAGTATATTGTTTGGGAACCAAATCTGTTCTGCACCTGTTTTTGTGCAAATCTAAACTAAGAAATTTGTATAATTTTAAATGGTTGAAAAACGTCAAAAGAATAATAATATTTTGAGCCAAATGAGAATTCTGATCTCAAAGACCACACCTAAAGTTATTAGACAGGTGTGTGTGACTGTGCACCGTTAGAATCCCAGCACCCGGAAGGCTGAACCAGGAGGACTGCCATGAGTTGGAGCCATAAGTTGGAGAACATGGTGAGTTCAAGGCTGGCCTGAACTATGTAGCAAATCCCTTTCTCAACAAACAAAGAAAACAGAAAAGTTTATTGGACAATGACTATGTTCATTCATTTGGGTATAATCTATGGTGCAGAAGATTTAACTCAGTGGTTCTGGCATCTCCTTGGCAAGTGCAAAGCTCTGAGTTCACTCTCTGGTGCTACATACCAAAATGCCAGGCATGGTGGCTCACGCCTGTAATCTCAGCACTCAGGAGGCAGAGGCAGGAGGACTGCTGAGTTTGAGGCTTGCCTGGGTACATAGTAAGTTCAGGGCCAGCCTAAACTATAAAGCAAGACCCTGTCACAAAAATAAAAACAAACAAACAAAAACAACAAAAAAATGGATATTTTCCATGGATATTTTCTAAGTTATAGCAAGAGTTGAGAAGTCTGACAGAAACCTTTAAACCTACAAATTCTAAAATATCTGTTACATGAACCTTAGTAGAAAAAATATTTAGTAAATTCAGGTGTGTAGTTTCAAGTCACTTATTCAACAAATATCTGTAAAGCATGTTCCATGGTGCTGTGTATCATTGTAAATGTCAAGAATACAGGTGTAATGGATTGACCAGAAGACTTGTAAAAAGAGGTACTTCCGTCCTAACCTCCATTACCTGTGAAGGTGACCTTACTTGGAAAAAGGCCCATTTTGGATATAATTTAAGTGAGATCAAATTATTTTAGATTATGACAGAGGACCATGCATTCAATGAAAAATATCTGTATGGAAACAGACTCCTCCAGGCATAGTGGAGCACACTGGAGTTCTAGCTCTCTGAAAGGCCGAGTCAGGAGGGTTGCAAGTTCAAGAACGGGTTGGGCAGTTTTGTGACATAGAGAGACTGTGTCTAAAAATAGAAGACAGAAGAACTAACAGAGAGGTGAAGATCATGTGAGATAGAGACAGAGATTGGAATTATACAGTTTCAAACCAAGGAGTGCCTTGAGCCATCAAAAGGCAGAAATAAACAAGGGAAAATATGCTTCTGGGAACAGGGCCATTGATTTTGATGTATAAACCTGACTGGATTAAGAAACATCTAGCAGATTCGTGGACACACTCCTGGATGTTTCCAGATGGGTCACAGAGGCACGAACTGCGCAAAGGCTCATGGTTCCTCCCTGCTCTCCCCACCATTCCCCTTCGCTTCTTCCTGGCCACCATGAACCAAGAAGATCTGTTCTTCACATTCTTCTACAGGGTGTTTCTCCCTTGAAGCAAGAAAATTATGGAAACATGAGCTATTTAAATCTGCTCTCCTTGGAGTTGTGGCTGTGTCCAGCGAGAGGGAAGACACTTTTCTGAGGAGGCGTGGTCTCTGGAAATGGTGATTAAGCCACAGAGTTTGTGTAATTTCTTAGAGCAGCCTTAGGAAACTAATCTAACTGCTTATGTTCTATTTGTAGATGACAGACAATTAACAGGAAAATAAATAAAATATGTAGTGTGTTGAATGCTGATAAGTGCAATACACTTTAGAAAATAAAGAACAGAAGAGAAGACAGCAATATAGGGACGATTTCCATTTTACATTGGGTGATTTCTTGAGAATGAACATTTGAGCCCCCCCCCCCCAAATAGGGATGAGAGTTGCAGGCAAAGGGAAAAGTGAACTTAATTACTTTAGAGTGAGAGCATTTGTCATGGTTTAGGAGCAACAAAGAGGGCACCATTTCTGGGAGCAAATGGGGTGGGATAGGCAATGGGATGTGAGGTCAGGGGAACACGGTGATGCAGTGGGGAGCACCGGCAAGGCCACCCACAGGCCAGAGGCTGAGCACGGCTGGTCATTTACATAGAAGTTTAGAGTTCATGGCAGAACATAAATTGTAGAAAAATTTTAAAAATATTGTCAACAAATAGTAATTAGAGTCAAAAGATTTTGAATAAAATGAACTTAGTTAAATTCGACTTTATGATGATATGAACTCATATCATCCAGCGTCAGAACTCTGGAAGGTGCGTGGACTCCAACAGTGAGGACAATAAAGAGTCAGTGACAAGATGGGAGAAAAGTTGAAAGTCGTACAAATGGAGAAAGTGCATCAAGAGTGAAGCAATCAGCTGTTTCTAACGCTGCTGTCAGATAAGAGAAGATCTAAGCATTGGATTAGATTTAGCAACATGGAAGTTATTATTGGGCTTTACCAAAAAAGCAGTGGTGAAGTGATAGTTCTAAAATGGGTTTAAATTGAAAGGAAAGATGGGATTCAGAAGAAGAATTTTTCACAGATTATTCTTAAATATAGGGAGCACGGAATGAACTCAAGAGCTGGTGCAGAGATGAAGGTCCAGGGAACCTTTATTACTTGCTGGTTTTATTGTTGTCAATACAAAAGAAAGTAAAATTTGTTTAGGTTTAGAATTATCAATAGTAGTAACTAAAATGATAGTACAAGATAAAAAGACAACTGGTGTTTGTCTTAGTCAACTTTCCTAGTGCTCTGTCATAGTGTATGATATCTACAATGTAACAGAGCAAAATTAGATTTAGCTTGTGGTTTCATGGAATTTAGTCCAAGTCAGAGACATCACGGGAAGAAGACATGGCAGAAAAAGGTGCTGAGTTTGTGGAGACAGAAAGCAGAGCAAGGGAGCAGTGCCAGGGAGAAAGTGGCATGGGCACCACACAAAGTACAGAAGGTCACGCCTCCATGATTCACCTGGCATGCAGGAAAGTAGTCTTTATTAATCTGGCATATTTTATGTGATCAAAATGCAGTTGCAAAACTCTAAGAAAATCAGAAACTTTGAAATGCACTCATTAATGCATGGTAGAGAGCAGGCTAGGGGAAAATATAGCTAGGCCTTTCATCTGGTTTTTATTTTTGTCAGATTCTTCGTGTATCACATGAAGAACAAAAGTACAAAATATTTGTATTACATAAGTACAAAAACTGAAACACAAAGTTATTTATGACAGTCTTCATTGTTTAAATATTATACAATATAGGAAAATCTAAAGTCCATTTTATTATTATGTGATTAGCTTGAAAATTCATTAAACCTACTGAATTACCTCTCTAGATAGTCTTGGTTTTTAAATTTCAAGTTCCACACAGTTTTTCTTTACTTTTTAAACATGAATAACTTTGAAATACTTTCTAAGTGATTAATTTATTGTTTTATTAAAATGCATTCTTATCTATTTGTGAATTTGATCACAGTTTATGAAAACATAGTTCCTTTTATATCAGTACAATCTATTTTGGCTGTTTGGTGACTTTTTCATCTTGACAAAGTAGTCTCTGTTTCTGCAAGTGATTGATATAATAATAAATAATATGTAAAAACAATCAAGCTTAAGTAAGATGCATATATTCTCCTTTAGAGACAGTAAAACTGACTGTAATCAATAACAATTTAAATGTCAAATGTTATGCTGTGGCCGGAATGTCCCCTCCCAGACACGTGGTGAAATTTAATTGCCATTTTGATGGTATTAAGAGGCGAAACCTTTAAGAGGTGCTTAGGACATGAGGAATGTACACTCATGAATAGAAGACTATGCCTGTGTTAGGATTTAGGTCTAAATTGTCATGCCCTCAATCTCATGTTATAAGGTTGGATCTGGTCACATGGCCAAGGTATGTGACCTATTAGGTGGTTTTTTCTTTTTGCCAGGAGTCTGAATTTTATTTTTGCTTTAATGTTTCATTTTACCTTGAGGCAGGATCTCTCTTCAGTTCAGGCTGATCTTGAACTCACTATGTAGCCCAGCTTGGCCTTAAACTGGCAGTGATCTACTTGCCTCAGTCTCCCTAGTCCTGGCACTACAGGCATGTGCCACTGCACCTCATTGTTTCTTTTTAATTGAATTCTTTATTGATACAATTTATATATATCTCACAATCACACATAACATTGGGGAATTTGTACCAATATATCCCAACAAATGGGATTTCATCCTACTGAAAAGCTTTTGACCAGCAAAAGAAGTCACTGACACTGCCAAAAGACAACCAACAACATGGGAAAAAAAAATCTTTACTAGCTGTTTATCAGACAAAGGGCTATTATCTACAATATATAAAGAACTTAAACAGATCAGCCTCCTCAAGTTTAAAGACCCAATTCAAAAATGGGCATCTGAAATGAACATGCACCCCATTGTTTTTGTTTTTACTTTTATTAGTTTGTGTTTGCAGTATGTAGTGATTATACCCTGGCCTGGGTCCTCTCTTTTCTCACTCTCCCTAAGGGGCAGCAGCCAGCAATGACATAGGGGGTAGCTGCCTGATCCCCCCCAGGCTTTCCATCTTGCCCAGAACTGAAAACAGAACTATCTTTTTAAATGCTCACACTGCCAGTGTCCATCTTGTTAGATCCTCTTCTTCCAAAATTCTCAGGTTTGAAGATGGGACCTGGTTGGAAGCGGTGGCCCGCTGGCTACGTGACATCTGCTTCCCAGTACTAGCTACTATTCTGACTCCCAGACTCCTAAGCTATTTTAATGACACAGAGCTGGTAAGAAGATAGATTGTAAAAACTTGGCTCGTTTTTTATTTGTAAAAGTTGTCCAGTGGCATTGTAGAATTAGGCTGAAGTTAAGGTAGTGTGGAACTGAAAAGTACAGCATAGTCTGAACAGGATAAAGTGATGTTTTCAACTAGACAGTACTGAAAGATTACAGCAAATAGCCCTGGAGATAACTCTGCAGATGAAAGCACCCTGAATTGGATGGTTGTATCCTAGAAACCAGCAAACATTTAGAAGGAGAGAGGATCAGACAGTTTTGAATAGAAGGTAAGACTGAAATGCAAGGCTGAAGCAATTCAAATTGAATATTCACACACACGCACACATGAGGGATTTTCAAAACCCAACACAGCAGTGATAAAACATTTTTATTGGATTTTGAGTTCCGATGACATAAATATAAGAGAAAATGATCAGTGGGGAAATATTTAGTACAACACAGTATAAAAACATTTGGAAGATTAAAACAAAACCCTGACATTTTCAAACCCTTTCTCTAAAGATACATTCTGCAAAATCTATTAGGCTTTTGTTGTAAGCAGTGATCTTCAGGCCAAGTAATAGATGCCCCTATTAGGACAGAATTTGTGAATTTGCCTACAAACGTGAGTGCTTTTAAAAATGAGGGGAAGGAATAAATATGGTACAGAAAGAAAATAAAAGAGCATGTATAAAGGGGGTGAGGAGGTGTGGGTGGGTAGGGATATGGGTAAAAGTGAGAATTAACTTGTGTCATATACTGTTACAAATTCCCCAATGTTATACATGATTTTGAGATGTATATAAATTGTACCAATAAAGAATTCAATTTATAAAAAAAAGAATATAGATGTAAAGAGAAAAAAAAATGACAGCCAGCTCATTAAAGTAATGAAGCAACTGTAATGTGTATGGAAGGATACTTTGTGGCTTTGCGGTTACTCTGTGCATCACTGCCCTTGTAGAGATGTCCTCCACTCCTCCCATTTTCCTTCAGCACGATTCTGTTCTAACTGATACTGTGTGGCTGATTTCATAATGCCATTCTGTGCCTTCTGTGGTCTTATTGCATAGGTAAGCAGGGTTTTATTCATGGGGTATCATGTATCAGAGAGCACATTCATTTTTGTACCATGAAATCTAAGCCTCTGGAGGGTTGATCATCTAAAAATTAGTCTTCCTATGCTTACATAATAAAAGTTAAGAATGTATTTGGGGAATAACATAATTAATCAAGCAAAGAAATATGGTTATTTAGACTCACCTATTCTTATTATATTGCAACTTTTTCATAAGGGCATTTTCTTCTTCGTTTTAATAATTGCTTGCCATTATTCTTTTTTTTTTTTTTTTTGAGACAGGGTCTCGCTTTGTCGTTCAGGCTGGCCCTGAGCTCACTATGGAGCCCAGGCAAGCCTCGAACTCAGCAATCCTCCTGTCTCTGCCTCCTGAGTGCTGGGATTACAGGCGTGAGCCACCACGCCCGGCTTGCCATTATTCTTTTGACCTAGGGGTCGAGTTTTCTTTATTGCATCAAAGAATGTGCATAAGTGACACATTTATTCATTTCTCTATTTAAGCTTTATTTAAAAACATATTTTTGTAAAGATTTTATTCTACTCACCCCTTGAAGCTGATTATGTGCCATACAAAGGAACTGTTAAAAGTGACAGGTATATTCAATAATAACCAAGTCATGAATTTACTTGGAATTTAAGTTTATAACTAAATCTCAATCTAAATCACTTTCTAGGTAAATCTTTTAAAATTATAAATGAATAAAACTGTACAATTTTCATCACCTAGAGAAAACATTAACTGGATTTATAATATTTATATCTATCCATACATTTAACTCTCTGTAAAATATTTTGTAGGATTTTTTTTGTCCTGAATATTTATCTGTACTTTATTTTTGAACTTGACTTTTCCTTCTTTTATACCTTTTTATATTAATTTTGTACTGCCTACTCAGCATCTGCAACTATTTTAATTAAGGCAACCTTTTTTTTTTTTTTTTTTAGACAGGGTCTCGCTTTGCAGTTCAGGCTGGCCCTGAGCTCCCTATGGAGCCCAGGCAAGCCTGGAACTCAGCAATCCTCCTGTCTCTGCCTCCCGAGTGCTGGGATTACAGGCGTGAGCCACCACGCCCGGCACAATTAAGGCAACTATTACACTGCTACTATTTTAAAAATTGTTATTTAGAAAATTTCAAATTTCTCCTTGTTCAGAATTTTCAAACATCTTTTTCCTTCTACCTTTAAAGTATTTCAAATATTAATGGTTTATTTAAAGATATCAACTTTAACAAGACATTTTCTGTGTAGTATGATGCTTTTAATGTTTTTGTTAGTATAACCAGCAGAGAAAAAGCAGGGTCAAATAGTTTTTTGAGAAATCTCCACACTGATTTCCACAGTGGTAGCACCAGTCTACACTGCGCAATTGAGGTCCAAAACGTGTAACAGGTAAGCGAAATAGGAAGACAGTCTTTAAAGAGGAAGGGAAACTTGGGGGGAGGGCAAAGAAAGGAAAGAAAAAATTGGAAGGCTAAAAGAAAAACTGAAAACAAGTTTATGTATTGGTGGGTGGAGAGGCTGAAAGAGGCCAGGGGAATGGGAAAAAGAATCAAAATCATTTATAGGTACAAATTCTCAATGATAAATGTGATCATAACGTATACTTAAGATGTACTAATACACTCATTAGATGGACAGAAAGGTCTAACTTCTATACACTCAGACAGACATTATATTGAAAACCCAGAAAGTATCTGGCCCCAGAATTCATAAAGAAGAACGTCTTTGAATATGATGTTATTTTTCACAGAGTGTGGATTCTCAAACACTCTTGTTTTACTTAATGTTATTTGCCTCTAGTGAAAGAAGTTTTAGTTTTTTAAAAATTAGGAAAGAAATGATAAATGTAATACATATATATATATATATTCTTATATTTAAAATGTGAGGCATCCAATTTGCCAAAGGCAGAAAATTTTAATTAAAACTTGTTAAAAAAAGACACTTGTATTCTGATAGAAAAGAGAAATACATCTAAAATTCTAAAGAGAACAATAATAAAACATATTTGCATAATATATTAGAATCCTCCAAGAAATACTGGATTTATTTTGACAAAGAAAAAAGATTTTAATTATATTTCTATGATAGAAACTGAATCATAATTTTAAGTTAATTATATAATTATTCATCAGTGTTCCTAAGACTGAAGTTTTATGTAGGTCAGGGAATTTTTTTTTTTTTTTTGAGACAGGGTCTTGCTTGTAGTTCAGGCTGGCCCTAAGCTCACTAAGTAGCCCAGGCAAGCCTTGAAGTGAGCAATCTGCCTGTCTCCCGAGTGTTGGGATTACAGGCGTGAGCCACCATGCCTGGCATTGTGGTATGTGGTGTTGATTGTTGGTGGGCGTGAGTCTCCACGCCCAGCATTGTATGTGGTTACTGGGATTGAACTCAGGACCTTGTGCTTGCGAAGCAGGCGCTGGAACCACTGAGCTCAATCTCCGGCCCAGGGAAAATATTTTTTGCAAATTTTTGCAAATTTTCTAGACAAAAGAATTTTACAAGCCATGACACATGTTTATTTCAAATCTACTCTAACACTTATTCTATATTAATTTTTGGTATTGTAGTTATAGCTCTGAACAGAATCAATTATGCACTAGAGGTAATATATTCAACTTCTTCAAATATTAAAATTACAAGTCTTACTTGGTAAAATCTGCTAGTGTGCTAAATTGCCTAAAGGTTTGTGGAAAACCAGCACTGATACCTAAATCAAAACCCTTTAAAAGCATATAAAGTAAAACTTTTGGTGCCATTCACCCCACAGAGATAATGACACATACCTGGAGGACATGACTAGGTCTTATCTGTCTGTCTGTCTTTGTGTCTCTTCTGTTCCTATTTCTTGACTTCAGTCAGAACTGCGATAAAGTGAAGAGAATATATAGATATATATATATACATACATATATGTAGATAGATATTTATCTATATATAAATAGATATTGATATCCTTCTATATATAAAAAGGAATTATATATAATATGCATTATAATATATTACTATATATGTCTATCCTTATCTAGATCTATCTATCTATCTATCTATCTATCTATCTATCTATCTATCTATCTATGATCAAGAAACTGACTGGAGGCTTGAATGTCTAGATTTCAATACTAGACAGAATTAGAAAAAAATGAAAGCATTGAATACTTAAATAGTACTATTAATGAAGTAGATCTAATGTACATGTAGATCATATGACAGACCAGAACAGAGGTCTCAAGGAAATTTAATACTTTCAAAATCAAGTAAAATATGTCACCTAAATCGAAAAGTGGTAGAAATCAGTACAACAAGGAAATTTGGGAAACTGACACATATATGGAAATTAAAGTTCACAGACCTATGTACACAATGAAGAAAATATTATTAGAAAATATTTTGAGATAAATTACAATGAAAATACAAAGTATCAAAGTTCACAAAATGCAGATAAAACACTGATTAAAAGAAATTTATCTGGAACCACAAGAGACCTAGAATAGCAAAAGCAGTTCTAAGCAACCAGGACATGGCAGGGGGTATTAGGATCCCCAATTTAAAACTGTACTATAAAGCCACTGTGATAAAAAATGGCATGGTACTGGCAAAGTAACAGAGCTGAGAACCAGTGGAATAGATTAGAAGATCCAGAAACAACTCCAGGTACACTAAGCCATTTCATCTTTGACAAAGGAGCCAAATATCCTCAATGGAGGAAAGACAACCTCTTTAACAAATAGTGCTGGAAAAACTGCACTTTAACCTGCCAAAATCTAAAGCTAGACTTATCTCTTTCACTCTTTCTCAATCACAATGGATTGGAGACTTAAACATTAAAACAGAAACAATAAACCTGCTGCAAAACAAGTTAGGTAAAACTCTTGGAGATACTGGCTTAGGAAGAGGCTTTATGAACAGAACCTCTATAGCACAAGAACTAGCAGGAAAAAAAATCAATAAATGGGACCTCATCCTACTAAAGAGCTTCTGCACAGCAAAAGAAATCACTGGCACTGCTAAAAGACAACCAACAACATGGGAAAACATCTTTACAAGCTTATCTAGAATATATAAAGAATTTAAACAAACCAGTCCCCCCACGTTTAAAGACCCATTCAAAAATGGGCATCTGAAGTGAACAGACACTTCTCAGAGGAAGAGGTAAAAGTAGCCAAGAAATATATGAAGAAATGTTCAACATCACTGGTCATTAGAGAGATGCAGATGAAAACAACACTGAGGTTTCATCTCACTCCACAAAGAATGGCTGCTATTGTGAAATTAAACAGCGATAAATGCTGGTGAGGCTGTGGAGAGAAAGGAACCCTTCTCCACTGCTGGTGGGATTGTCAACCATTGTGGAGAACAGTGTGGAGAATCCTCAGAAAACTAGGATTAGAGGTCCCATTTGACTCTGCTATCCCCTTGCTAGGAATACACTCAGAGGAATTAAAAGATCATTTTGTAAAGACATATGTACACCCATGTGCATAGTACCTCAGTTTGTGATAGCCCAGTCTTGGAAACAACCCAGATGCCCATCAACTGGAGACTGGATAAAGAAGATGTGTGTGTGTGTGTGTGTGTGTGTGTGTGTGTGTGTTTTAAATAAAATGGGAGTATTACTCTGCCATAAAGAACGACAAGTTTCATTCATTTATGCGCAAATGGATACACCTTGAGGACACATTAAGTGAAATAAATAGATCACAGATATGTAACTACCATATCTTTTCTTTGGAATGAGAACCTGTAGATGTAAATGAGTTCCAAAATATATGATAGATTTTGTGAAATAGGAAATACTCAAAGAGAATGTGGTAGGGGAATGTAATGAGGGGAAAGAATAAATATGATTTGAAAAGAAAAAGAAAGCCAAGTATTTAAGGGGTGAGAGGTTGTGGGGTGGGTAGGGATATGGGTAAAAATGAGGGTTAACTTCTCTCACATACTGGTACAAATTCGCCAATGTTGAGTATGACTTTGAGCTGTATGTATAATATGCCAATAAAGAATTCAATTGAAAAAAGAGAAGAAATATCTCAAACCAATAAGTTGACATCATATTTATTACAAAACTAAAAAAAGAACAGAAAAACAAACATTAAACAAGCAGGAAGCATAAAATAATTAAAATTTCTCTAAAAGTAAGTGAAATAGAACATTAAAAACATAGTCAATAAATCCAAATTGTATTTTTATAACATTATTTTATAGGTTTCATAGTGATACAGTGCTTACCTAACACATATAAGCCAGGATTCATTCAGTCTTCAGGATCACAGGGGGAAAGAGATTGTTAACAGTGACAAATTATTCTCAAATAAACTGAAGAATGATGTTATTAAAATAGGAATAAAAGTGGAGAAATCACCACCTATGTAAACAGATACTGTATAAAAGGGATTATATGTCACTATGATATGATTCTTCTACTTCTTTTGTGTACATTCCTAGGAGGGCAATAGCAGGGTCAAAGGGACCTATAATTTTGTTTTTGTTTTAGGAATTTCCACCCTGACTTCCATACAGGTTGTACCAGTCCACATTCCCACCAACGGTGGAGAAGGGCTCCTTTCTCTTCACAGCCTCGCCATCATTTGTTGCTGGCTAATTTTGAGATAGCAGCCACTCTTTATGGAGGGAGATGAAATCTTAGTGTTGTTTTCATAGGGGAACAGGTAAAAATGAGAATTAAACTGTGTCATATACTGGTACAAATTCTCAATGTTGAGTGTGATCCTGATGTGTATATACAATGTACCAATAAAGACAAAAATTTTAAAAAGACATTAAAAGGGATTATAAGTGAATGCTATAAGCATTTATATAGCCTTAAACTAGCTAATTTAGGTAACGTACAAATCCTTTAAAAATTACTGGCTAAAACATACATGTAAACAAAAAAACCTATATTTTAAAAGCAGAATTAATAATTTAAAAACTCCCACAAAGAAAACCCAAAACCTAGATAGCTTTGCTTTTGAATTCAAACACTTAAAGAAAAATTTAAAGCTTCTTTTCACCAACACTTCTACAGTATAGAATAGGTGAGTCCATTCTCTCACCTGTTTCTCACTTCTGTGATATTAGTATTACAGGTAGAAAAGCTAGTGAGACATGTGGTGAGACAGGGCTCGCCCTTGAAAACCTTGCAAGAAAGGAGACCTTCGCTAAAGCTTGACATAATCAGAGGAGAAACTACTCCTCCCAGATGGCAGTGACTGATAAGGCCTCACTCTCATCCGGGGTGGAGGGTCAAGATCTTGATCAACCCCCTCCCCAGAAACACAGTGATTGCAAATCCCCCGGGATGGATGGCCAGGAGCTTAACCCACTGGGAAAAGCCTCCTAACTGAAAATCTTTGTACGCTTGCTATATGAATAGATTTCTCATTGGTTTCTCATCTAGTCATTATTACCTAAGCAACTATACTTGCTGTAGTCTTATTGACTTATCATGGTTTTGTCCAGTTTGCAATTTTTCATTGTACCAGTATTACCTAAGCGACAATATTTGCGATGTTACCAGTCGACTATAATTTTGTCCCACCTTAAACCTTCCTCACCTTGTGGCTTTGCTTCATAAAAGCCCTTTAAAAGTGAGGTGGGTGGGTTACCCACCTTTGCAGGTTCCCCCTTCTGTCTCTCTTAGGCAGAAGTTTTCTTTCTCAGTAAAATTTTTCCTAGTCTAACCTCTGTCTTTCCTAAAATTCATTCTTCAGTTTTAGAGAACACAAACTCACATTTCAGGTTGGGAGCTAGGCCTTTTTCCCATATATCACTAATATTACCTTGATACTAACATTAAGCCAAGCTATTACAAGGAAAAACCATGCTAGATCAATATCCTTATAAATACAAATTTGCAGTGATAGTATATAGATATGGCCAAATACAAGTCATCACTATATAAAAGACAATATACACCAAGAAAGATTTATTGGAGGAATGCAAACTTAGCTTAAAATTTTGAAGTTAATTAATATAATCTATTGTATTAATAAAATATAGAAGAAAATGCTGATTTTCTCAATAAGTAAGTAAAAATTATTCAGCTGAACCTTAGGGCTTTTGAAGATAGAAACACCATATAAAGCCAGAGATTTAGTTCAAGTGGTACAGCACATACCTTGGAAGCACAAGGGCCCAGCTTTGATCCGTAGTACCACCAAATAAAGAAAAAAAAACACATAAATTAAAAATGAAAGAGAATATCCGCAACCTAATACAGAGTTATCTATGAAAAACTCACAACTAACATCAAGAATAAAGAGAAAGATTTAATGTTTTCCTTTAAGATTAGGAATAAAATGGTGATTCCATTCTTTTGCTTCTATAAACATTGTTTTAGAGTGCTAGCCAGAGAAAACTTGGTAAAATAAAAGGGTTCCTAACAGAAAACTGTAAGTAAAATAATCCATTTCTGAGGATGTCATGATCTTGTGCACAAGAATTTTATCAAAAATTTCATGACAAGGAGGCTGGGGATTTAGCTCAGTGGTTCTGATCTCTTCCTTGCAAGGGTAAGGCATGGTGACTCATGTCCACCAGCAATCAGGACCACACACCACAGTGCAGGGCGTGGTGGCTCACGCCTGTAATCCCAGCACTCAAGAGGCAGAGCCAGGAGGATTGCTGAGCCCAGGCTTCCCTGTGCTACACAGTGAGCTCATAGTGAACTACAAAATGAGACCCTATCTCAAAAAAAAAAAATCATGACTAAACAATTATCTCAACAAGATAGTTGCATGTAGCATAATTATACAAAAATACATATGGCCATTAAATATATGAACAATGACAAATTAGTCATCAAATTTAAGGAACACTTTCATTTATAGTATAATACTTGAGATTCAATTTAACAAAGCAAATATAAGATTTATATATTTAAAAGTATAAAACATTATAAGATGAAATTTAAAAATTTAATATGTGGAAAGATATTTCATATGCCTCATGTTCATGGATTGAGTAATTTAATATTGTTAAGATTGTAATACTTCTCAAATTGATTTTCAGATTCAGAAAACTCTGTCAAAATCCAGCTAGTTTTCTGCATAAATTGACAAGCTAATCTTATAAACTCACATAGAACAGCCAGGGGCTAAAATGACAAATGGTCTTTAAAAGACAAAATGAAGTTGGCAGATTCAAATCTTTAATGTCAAAATTTGGTACGAAATTATAGTAATTGAGATAGAGCAGCACTGGTATAAAGATGGATGGGCAGATCAATATAGTAGAATTTAGAGTCTGAGGGAACAAAAACTCTTACCTTTATTGTACATTGATTTCCCACAAGGGTACTGAGAGAATTAATGATGGAAAATAATCCTTCACAAACAGTGCTATTCAATTGAATATTCATGTAGAAATATGAAGCTGGGTCTGGCCCCATGTTATACTAGTAGACCATAGATGTTATGGTTTTATGCTTTTGTGTCCCCTAAAAGTCAGACATCAGAAACTTAGTTCCCAATGCAACCATGTTGGGAAGTCAAAAGACACTCATTGGAAGCTAACTTGCTAATATTAGACTTCCTAGTTTCTAGAACTGTAATAAATACAAGTAGAATGTTTATAAATTACCAAGTTTCTGTTAAGGTGTTTTGCAACACAAAATGAAGTAGACAACAGACTTAAATATAGATGATAAAGCTATTAAACTATTAGAAGAAAACATAGGGAAAAATCTTTTTGACCTTATATTAATATATTCTAAATATGATACCAAAGGCACAAATGTCAATAGAAAAAATAGGTAAATTAGTCTTTGTCAAAGAGTATTATCCACTGAATGAAAAATAAGCTATAAAATGAGAGAAAATATTAGAAAATTGTACATATGGCAAATGTTAAGCATAAAAAATATAAAGAATAATTCTGACAACACATAACAGTCCAATTTTTAAGAAGGAGCAGAACAAATTCTCCTTAGCATCCATAAAAGAAAAGCACATCAAACAGCAAAGCGATACACTTTATACCCTCTAGGATGACTACAATAAAAAAGTAGATAATAACTATTGATGACAGAGGTGAAAACAAATTTGAACTTGTATAAATTACTTTAGGAATTCAAAATAAGTCAGGTGCTTCAGAAAACAATCTGACAGTTCCTTAAAAATTTAACATCAAGTTACCCAGTAGTTTCACATGACCTAATAATTTCATTGCTAAGTGTTTGTGTACTTAGGGAATTGGAAACATATATTCATATAAAAACTTGTATGAAAATATTCATGTCATCATTATTTGTAACGACTCAAAAGTAGAGACAACCCAACATCTATCAGCTATGGGTGGATAGACAGAATGTAATATAGTACCTTACAATGTCATATTATTTAGCCATAAAATAGAATGAAGTAGTATTATATTCAGCAACATAGAAGAATTAAGGAAAAAATTCTAAGTGAAAGAACTCAATTACCAAGGACCCATATTGTGTAAAACCATCATACAAATTATCTAAAATACATAGATCCATGAGGACACAGGTAGATTAGTGAATACCTGGGACCAGACAAAGAAGAAATAGAAAATGGCCAGTAGTGTACATGAGATTTCTCTTTGGAGTGAAAAAAAGTGTTCTTCAGTTATAGAATGGGAGCTGCTCAATAATTCTGGGATTATATAAATTACCCAGTGACATATTTTAAAGAGGCTAATTTTATCTGTATCATACCTTAATAAAGCTGTCTTGTTAAAACATTACTTAAATGGACATGCCTTGAGGACATACTCTTAAGTGAAATAAATAGATCGTAGATGTGTAAATACCATATCTTTTCTCTGGTATGAGAATCTGAAGATGTACATTAGTTCTAGAATGTATGATGGATATTGTGAATTAGAAAATATTCAAAGGGAAGAGTAGGGGTAAGTAAGAGAGAGAAAGAAGAATATGAATAAAAAAGGAGACAGAGCATATGTATATAGGGTGAATTTTAGGGTGGGTAGGGGAATGGGTAAAAATGAGAATTAAGTCATATCATATACTATTATGAATTCTCAATATTGAGTGAGATTACAATGTGTATATAAAATGTACCAATAAAAATCAATTCCACAAATTAAAAAAATTACTTCTTTCTCTTAAATTTAAACCCTTTTCAATAAGGGTCTAGACTGTTATAGAAATCTTATGACTAGTACTATTGCTAGCTTCTCTTCTCCCCTGTGATAAGGTCTTTACATTCAACAACAATCTTCACAACACCGTTTTGCATATCTAATATCTTTAAAGTAATTTGTCAATGAATAAAATTTAAAATAAAAAAATATTGGGCCGGAGGGTTAGCTCAGTGGTTCTGGCGCCTGCCTCGCAAGCGCAAGGTCCTGAGTTCGATCCTGGTAACCACATACAATGCTGGGCGTGGTGACTCACGCCAACCAACAATCAACCAGCAATCAGCACTACATACCACAGTGCCGGGCGTGGTGGCTCACGCCTGTCATCCCAGCACTCGGGAGGCAGAGACAGGAGGATTGCTGAGTTCGAGGCTTGCCTGGACTACATAGTGAGCTCAGGGCCAGCCTCAACCAAAAAACGAGACAACTGTCTCAAAAAAAAAAAAAATATTGGTCGAATTTGTATTTGATATGCCAACTTTATTCCCTATTACTGCTGTACTGTTTCATGTTATCTTCCTGAAATACCCCATTTTCAAACCTAAAAAAGTGACGTTTTCATTTATTGTTTATTTGATTGTTTGACTGTTTATTTGATTTCATGTTTATTTGATTGATCTCCCATATATTTTGCATGCATATTTCTTGATCTCATGTACATTGGAGTGGTGCTATATGGCATATATTTCATATTTAAAGACTGATTACATCAAGTTAAGAGAAGTAATTGATATGAAACAGTTTTAATTGAATGAGAGTTTTTGAGTAGATATAAAAATTTCTTCCAATAATGCAATTCTAAAATATATTATTTGCATATTTTATTATTTGCATTTGCTTGTTTTATAGTTTTTTAAACAATGGTAGTCATATTTTCTGAAACAAAAATTAAACACATGATGTGACATTTACAGAATGAAATATCTTAAATTCAAGCTAATTATGACTACAAACCCAATGTTCGATATACCAAAAGTAAGGAAATTTGGGCACCATGCAGACCTAGATTCTAAACTAGCTCTCACTCTTATTGACTACTTTATCACTTAATCTTTCTATGTCTCACTCACCTCTTTTACAAAGTAGAGGAAATAGCCAGCTCAATATCATAGAACTATGTGAAAACTTCTAAAGAAAAATTTCTAAAGAAGTATTTCATGCTGTGTTAAGTATAAGGAAAATACCAAATGTCTTACCTATTATTATTATTGGGTAATTGTAGAGTAAAATAATCTTGTTAAAGTTGAGCTATTATAAGACATAAATGAATACAAAAAGTAGAAATTTAGGTGCTGGAGATTTAGCTCAGTGGTTCTAGTGCCTGCCTAGCAAGCACAAGTTCCCTGGTTCAATCCCTGATAACCACATACAGCAATACCAGGCATGGTGACTCATGTCCACCAGCAATCAGTACCACATATCACAATGCTGGGCATGGTGGTTCACACCTGTAATCCCAGCAATCAAGAGGCAGAGGCAGGAGGACTGCTGAGTTCCAGGCTTCCCCGTGCTACATAGTGAGCTCAGGGCCAGCCTGAACTACAAAGTGAGACCCCATCTCAAAAAAAAGTAGAAAATTAAACTTGTCATTGGTGGAGTCTATACATTTTGTCTGGAGTTATCTCATTTAAGAATCATGCACTTTACTAAAATATAAAATGACAGAGAAATGTATGTCTCTGCGTATGGATATATAACACTGCAAAAATATTGCATGCACTAGATTATGTCTAGGCCTGAACATACAAACTGTCAAACCATTTTCCTATTTACTCTGTCTTTTTGACGGAAAGTATCTGTTACAAAGATAAAGAGAATGGTATTATTCCTTAAAAATCTAAATAAAAATGTGGGGAATCAACCAGGATTCAACTCGAGCAGGAATGGGCAGACAAGTTCTGAAGAAGCTCCTAGTGCCCCCTAGTGTTATATCAGCTCTAATTTTGTTCTATTTTGATTCCTTTTTTTTTTTCAGTAGATATTTTACCAAGGGACTTCGAAGTTGGAAGTCGCTAAGCTTTGTTCAGTTCACATTAGACTACCTCAAAATATACTCACACATAGCTGTTCTGAGAAAGAAAATCCTTAAAGGCTAAAGATACACAATTTGTTTATATCACTAACCAAATTTCAAGTGAGCGAAAAACTAAAGGGAAGAAATCAAATTTTGTATTTAAATACACGTATTAACTTAACCAATAACATAGCCACACTATGTATATTTAAAGAATGCATTTAAGCCTAAGTAACTCTAGAGCGATATAGTGGCTGAATCTAGTTAAATTCCTCACCGAGGATGTTTTTAATAGAAATGCTGATGTCTTCTATGCGGAACAACACTTCTATTGTAACAGCACCTAAGTATGTCCTTCAGACAGGTCTCACTAAAATACGCTGAGTTAACTCCTCAGCTTTGGGTCTTATTTTTCATAAAGCTGGGTATTATTTTCATGACCTTCATATGCTCAAAATTATTGTACATAACCTCTAAGTGAAATAACTGGTTTCATTTTGTGGTTGTCAAGCCTGTGGAAGGAAGCTTTCAGAAATCAAAAATTACTTTTGTAGGTTAGTCAACAACTATTTTCTATTTTTTTTGCTGATTAAGCTTCATCTTTAAAAATTATAATGAAAATCTAAACTGTCAGAATATTTATAACTAGCTTAAATATGACTGAAAGAGGTTATCAAAAGGATTAACTAAAATGTTTTCAGTCTAGTGTTTCTGCAAATATGATTGTTTTAAAAAGACTTTTATTCTCGACAAGAAAGGCATGTCTGATGCACAACTGGTTTGAATGAACCCTAAGTCTGAATCAAGATGTTTTGATCTTTGTTTTTATACTTCTCACAAAATTAAAGGGAAAATATAGTACTTTTACTGGGTTTTGCAATTTTGTGCCCCTGTAATTGGGGTCATTTTCAGGTTTTCTCTATTTTAAATTTCACCTTTAAAATTTGAAGAGGCGATGAGCAGTCATTCACAGTGTTTTTAGCCAGAATTACATGCTGCATCCACAAGCTGTATTACATTTCTTTCTCATAATTTTGTAGCCCAATTGATCATAATACATTTAGTGTGATCTGCACATTGACTACTTCCCCAAATCATTCTTCTAAGACGTAGAATGTCATATTATTCTAGTGACATTATTTGTCATACATGTTACATTTTTTTTTTTTTTTTTTTTTTTTTTTTTTTTTTTTTTTTTTTTTTTTTTTTTTTTTTTTTTTTTTTTTTTTTTTTTTTTTTTTTTTTTTTTTTTTTTTTTTTTTTTTTTTTTTTTTTTTTTTTTTTTTTTTTTTTTTTTTTTTTT
>PVIC010002661.1:15872-30798 GCA_004025085.1 Thryonomys swinderianus | reverse complement strand
ACATTTTTTATATGATAACCCCTAAATAAGATATCATAAAATATTTTCAGTCAATGGGATTTACATGAAGTTACTTGAAGGATATTTTTTAAGCAAAAAGAATTTTAAAAATGGGGAGATAATATGTTTTATATCAAAGCCTTAGTAAACAACATGAAAAGAAAAATAGTTCATATATTATTAAATATAAAAGAATTAAATATTCCAATAGCACAAGAAAGAATCTATATTTTAAATACAGACACAAAATGCTTCAGTTGTTTTTTGGTTTGTGTTGCTTTATTTTTCCATATCACTTTTTTGGATTGTATAACAAACCAAATGAATTAAATAAGCAATCTTCCTTTCTGAGGCCCTATGCAAGCACTATTATAAAAAAAGTAGGGCAAGAAATAATCAGGCCATAAAAGTGATCTTACAATTACCCAAGTTCAGCTTGTTTAAGAAAGTTACAGCATTAAAAACACAAAATTCTGAAAAAGAATAGTGCACCCAAACAATATATCTCTGGTTTAAAAAAAAATCAGTCTTTTTCTTTTTCCCACTGTCCATTAACCTTGAATAAACACAACTGAACATCTTTGGGGTTCATTGACAAATAATGAGGACATTGTTTCTCAGCCACCATCCTCACCATCAATAAAAATAATTTTCTATACTGATAAATCTAATGAATGTTCATAAACTGATAAAATACTCTGAGGAAAGTTGGCAAGTATTACAATAAGTTTTAGTGTTGGGAACAATCCTATTTGGGAGAAATAATTTCATAATCAGGGCTATGACTGAGCCAAGCTTTCCTGCCTGTAGACAGTCTTTGGGATTTGACTCTTGTCTTCACCTCTGGTAGCAACAGGCACTTGGGTGGTCCCACATGCTGTGATGTTCCAGGGCATTACTACACTGGTATTTTCATCTACATAATTCCTCAAGGACTATTGCTGGTATCTACTCTCCCCTGAGGAATTACATAGATGAAGATCTATGTAATTCCTCATTGCTCTAGGATGTAAGAACATGCTGCCCTCTGAGTGACCAATTGACTTGTTACATTTTTACTACTGATGGACCAAAACTACTGCCCTCTGAGTGAACTGTGACATTGCTTGCTCTAGGGGTACTTCATAAAAGGGGACAAGCTCAGGTTTTTTGTCTTTGCTACCCAGAGTAGCATGGATTAGGCCCAAACTCAGCTTCTTCTCTAAATCTCATTTCTGACTATTTATTAATTAACTTGCCTTGAGCTGCCAGGCTCACAGGAGACTAGAACTTACTGCAAAGGTTCTAGTTATGTCCCCTTGCTCTGTTCTCTACAGTTTAGTCATGTATTAACTAGAATCTTCCATTTTGATTTTTTGCCTAATATATTTCCCAGTCTTTTGTCTATTCTGGTTTCATTATTGCTATTATTTTCTTCTCTTGTTCTACTACAGCCTTCACATAGTGCTACATCCCCAGCCTTTTTATTAGATTTTATTTTATGTTTTCAATACAGAGTATTGCTAAGTAAATAAATTGCACAAGCTGGTCCTGAGAATCCTCCTGTCTCAGCCTCACAGAGCATTGGTATTATAGGCATGGATGCTTGGCTTTCAAGGTTTCCAATTATTGTACTTCTTCCATGTTGCCTCAATGATTAATTTTACCAACTTCATTCAGTTTAACCACATTTACTGGCATAAGCAGTCCTTTGGTGTTTCCACTCTGAATTTTTATTAATGGAGACATGAGAGTCTAAAAATGTCAAGTAGTTAAATGTATACAATATCTATTGTCTGTTTTTAATTTTTAATGCATAATGTAGAAGTCACAATCAAAATGATAGAAAATCCACACAGTGTCAGGTTGGAAATTCAGAAAAATAATTATGGGAGTTAAAGTTTTATAGGTAAAAAAACAAAATAACAGATGCAGGACTTTGTGGCTATGCATAAAAGACTTCTGTTTGAGCACTTGGACAAAATATAAATTACATAAGTTTTACTTATAATTGTTTGCACAATACTAGGAGCATACACCTTGAGTAATAAATAATAATGAAAGGAGAGAGGAAAGGATATCACAATATAGTAATATAATTAGAAAAGTAGGAAGGAAGGAGGCATTGTGAATTGATGTAAGCCAACCTGAATAAAAAGTGAGTTATAAGCTCTTTTTAAAAAAAGTTTATTTTTTTTTTTTGCTTTTTTGGAGACAGGGTCTCACTTTGTAGTTCAGGCTGGCCCTGAGCTCAGTATGGTGCTCAGGCAAGCTGCCACGAACTCAGCAATAAAAAAAGTTTATTTTTATCTTTACTGGTTAAGCTCTTTTAAAAAACAGGTAAACTCTTCAGTCATATATGACCCTTATCCACAAGCAACCAACCAAAGGAAATCAGTAAGTGCACATAAAGGTCAACAAACTGCTGTTAAGTTGAAAATATTTATTAGCAAGTGTGAAAAATAAATTAAGATTAAAGTAGCAGTTAGGATCTCTTTTAATCAGGTCAGGAAAACTCTACTTTTTAACTCTGATGCCCAGACAATGACCTTGCTTCAGATGTTCACTGCAAGACAGATGCAGATTGTTTTACCCGAGTCAGGCAGGACCTTCCATTTAGAGTCTAGAATTTGCTTGACTAATGGGCCTTATTTATGCAAGGGTGACAACTGCACAATCTTGCTAGCAGATCATATGTTTTAAATGCTTACTTTCACCAATGAAAAATTATTTTCTTACTCATAAAATATTAATAAGCCTCTAGGTATACAACGTAGCACTTTACATGTCTCTAGTACACAGAATCTTGTTAGAATATTTTGAATACTTAAATGCCTTAAAAATAAATTTAGGTTACACTTGACTACAAATTCTGAACACACGTTTTTGCCTCAATATTTATAGTGGAGTTTTTCTCAATAAATAATCACATGAAAAGCAAAGAAGAAATATGGAACAGTGTAAAGAATGAGAGAAGAAGGAAAAAAGGAAGGAAAAGGAAAGGAGAGAAGAAAAAAGGAAGGAGGGAAAATATTTTACAACCATTTCTTTGATGCAGTCACTATTCAAACTGTGTTATTACTTGTCCAAAATAAATAATTTATCATGGCATTTGGAAGTCTTGCTGCTGGAACATTTCCTCTTAATACCCACTATTCAAAGAAATGTACTTATTCAGGCCCGTGGCAAAATTCTTACTGATTTTCATATAAGAAGTTACATGCTTTGAGATTCTGGGTAAAACCAATAACAGCCTTTCAGCATTTCTCACATCTCAGAAATTCTTGTTTACATATTTCTTAAAACATAATGTGGGGCCGGAGATTTAGCTCAGTGTTTCCAGCGCCTGCCTTGCAAGTGCAAAGCCCTGAGTTCGATCCCCATAACACATACAATGCTGGGCGTGGTGACTCACGCCCACCAGCAATCAATACCACACACCACAGTGCCAGGCGTGGTGGCTCACACCTGTCATCCCAGCACTCGGGAGGCAGAGACAGGAGGATTGCTGAGTTTGAGGCTTGCCTGGGCTACATAGTGAGCTGAGGGCCAGTCTGAACTACAAAGCAAGACCCTGTCTCAAAAACAAACAAACAAACAAAAACAAACCATAATGTGAGTGTGTGTGTGTGTGTGTGTGTGTGCACATGCATCTATTTTTGGTAGATATAGCTACGTGTATGTTTCTTGATATATTCTGGGTCTCTTAGGCTCCTTGAAATCTCTACATACTTATCAGTAAATGTTTGATTGATTTAACTAAATTTTGGGCCAAAAATGTCTTTTATACCTAGTCCAATTCAAATATTGCCTAGTCCAATTCAAATATTGCTTCACCTAAGCATGAAATAAATTACTAAGAAGAAAACTGTGGAAATTAAACAAAAATTGGGGGTCTAAACGGACAGAAGTGAGTTTTAGAGCTATTTAAAAGTGACAAGAAAAAGGTTAGTAGTCTAGTTGGCAATTAATAGGCAAAAATTATACCTTGATTAATAGGCAAATTAATAGGCAAAAATTATACCTTTAATTTTAAAAACTTTCTTCATGATGTCTACATCACTGAGGAGCCAAAGAATATCTTGGATCATTTCCCATCTTTCAAAATTTAAACATAGTAATTTATTTATATTTTGCACAAGCATATCAAATTCTACCATCAAACTATAGGTCTCTTCATTATTAAAGTTATTTTCAAATTAAAGGTAAAGCTGCAAAAGTCCTGATGTAGAAATTCATTGAAAAATGCTAAGTATGGGGCCAGAGATTTAGCTCAGTGGTTCTGGCACCTGCCTAACAAGCTCAGGGTCCCTGGTTCAATCCCTGGTAACCATATACAATAATATTGGGCTTGGGGACTCACACCCATCAGTAATCAGTACCACATACCACAATGCCTGGCATAGTGCCTCATGCCTGTAATCCCAGCGCTCAGGAGGCAGAGACAGGAGGATTGCTGAGTTTGAGGCTTGCCTGGGGCACATAGTGAGTGCAGGGCCAGCCTGAACTACAAAGCAAGACCCTGTCTCAAAAAAAAAAAAAAAGAAAAGTGTGGAAAGACAAAGTTAAATGCAGTGTCATATGCACTGAATGGTGAATGAATTACAGCAAGGCCCGTCATTCACTTTGTATTGGTATTGCCTTGGAAAACATGGTATTTGTTAGATTTAAACAATGCAAGTTCAATCCAAGTATTTAAGCAATTTGATAGTGTATGTGACTTTCTTGAGTAGCAACGTCATATGTAAATATAACATGGGAGAAAAATGTCTACAGCATTAATCATTAAGAAACTGTCCACTGTTTAATGTGTGCAGTTTTTCACTACCAATTAATTCAGCACTTATTATCTATCAATTACAAGGGTTTTAGTTAGAGTCTAAACAGACTTTCTTCTTTCTATTTAAATAGTTTAATCTCTAATAAGACTGACAAAATCCTTCATATTAAATTTATTGAGGAAAAATGATGACTATAAATCTTTGTGCAAGTCAATTATACTAAAAGTTAATCAACAAATTAATAAAAGTAGATGCAGGCACAAACATTCAGAATTAAATAAAACACATTGCTGCCACATTGGATCAGTCCTAAATTTGAATGACCCAAAGTTCTTCCTCAAAATACTTTGGTTATATTGATGCAGTCTGCAGAACTACATTGATATGAATTAATTTTCTTATGATGAATTTCTGTACTGAATTAATAAAATGTAGAGTGTAAAATTCTGTAATGATAATAGTGATTTAAAATTATAGTCTACTATTTAACTAAAAGTGAAATCCATAAAAAGCTGTAATTCAAATATTCATAGGGTTGATCAACAAATAAATAAGTGATGAAGTGGTTTAAAAATCTATCTGAGGGCCAGAGATTTAGCTCAATGGTTCTGGCACCTGCCTCGCAAGCGCAAGGTCCTGAGTTCGATCCCAGTAACCACATATAATGCTGGGCGTGGTGACTCACGCCCACCAGCAATCAATACCACATACCACAGTGCCAGGCACAGTGGCTCACGCCTGTAATCCCAGCATTCAGGAGGCAGAGACAGGAGGATTGCTGAGTTCGAGGCTTGCCTGGGCTATATAGTGAGCTCAGGGCCAGCCTGAACTACAAAGCGAGACCCTGTCTCAAAACAATACAAAACAAAATAAAAATCTATCTGAATGTCTCAGAAACAGCTGATAAAAATTCTTTCCTATAGTGTCAGTTGTCTTTTTGCTCTGTTCATAATTTCACTTACTGTGCAGCTTTTTTTTTTGAGACAGGATCTCACTTTGTACTTCAGGCGGGCCGTGAGCTCACTATGTAGCTCAGGCAAGCCTCGAACTCAGCAATCCTCCTGTCTCTGCCTCCCAAATGCTGGGATTACAGGCGTGAGCCACCATGTCTAGCGGCGCAGAAGCTTTTTAGTAAAATGAGATCCCAGTTGCTCAATCTTTCTGTTAGTTCCTGGGCTGCTGAGATTTTGTTCCTAAAGTCTTGCCCTAGGCAGATCTCTTCAAGAGTTTTACCTAACCTATTTTCCAGCAGGTTTCCCTGCAACTCCCCCGTTGACAAATATATGAAAAATATAAAAGATTTATACCACAGCAACATATGTGCACCCATGTTTATAGCAGCTCAGTTTGTGATGGCTAAATCTTGGAAACAGCCCAAATGCCCATCAACTAGAGACTGGATAAAGAATATTTTTTAAAAAATAAAATGGAGTATTATTCAGCCATGAAGAATAATAATTTTTTGGTTATTTGTACTCAAATGGATTTACCTTGAGGACATAGTCTTAAATGAAGTAGGTATGGATGTGTAAGCATTGCATCTTTTCTCTAGTATGAAAAACTGAAGTTGTAAATGAATGCCGAAATGTATGATAGGTAATGTGAAATAGGAAGAAAACGTTCAAAAGAAAAAGGGAAAGATGGGTAGGGGAAAGTAAAAAGGAGAAAGACAAAAATTGATGCTAAAAAAAGAAACAAACCTTATGTATGTAGGGGGGTTGTAGACAGGGCAGGGAAAGGGGAACACTGTGAATCAAGATGTGTCATGTACAAGTACAAATTCTCAGTGTTGAACGTGATAGATAATGTACGTATAAAATATACCGATCATGTAAACATATTAAATGAAAATGTGAAATAGATTAAAATAGATATGGCTATTACATTTGTTCAAGACTGAACATTTTTATGCCCAAAACTCACATACTGAAAACCTCATACCCATCTGATGGTGTGTGGAGGCAGGACACGGTGTCTGGAGGAGGAAGGGAGGGTTAGGCGAGGTGGCGAACACGTAGGTGCGCAGTGGGTTTGGTGCTGTGAGAGCTCGTCTCCCTCTGTAGGCTGGGGAAAGTACTCAGAGAGCAGAACTGGTTGTTTTGGTCTCAGGTTCCCAAGCTACAACTATGAGGTATGAAGTCTTGATGTTATTCTAGGTCTGTCAGTAGCAGGGGTCATATTTGAAGAGCAGTTTTCAGAACTAAGCCCTTTACCGAGGGGGTATGACACTCCTTTAAAATATATAGGGTCTGAATTCACTTAGAAGACACTTTGTTTCTCAAGTATAGTTGCTTGTTGGATGTGCAGGGAAAATCTCCACTCACGTGAAGTCTAAGGGTTAAGTTCTGTGTTCCGAGAGAAGAATAAGAAAGAGTGCTTTGGATTTTTCTTATGTCCCATAGCAAATACTGTGCTTGGCTATATATTACCTCTCAGTTGTAACTGTAGGAATCAGGTTATTGTAGTTTATTTTCTATACTTTTTATATGGTTCTTCAAATTTTAGCCTAAGCATCTCTAGGATGAGATCTAAACTATATTATTTTTCTCATATACCACTCATGTACAGATTCCAGAAGGTATAGTTCCTTGTGCATTCTCATTGTACATCAACTACTATGGAATGGAATGAAGAACCTTGTATTTTTGGCCTGTGGTTTGTCAAAATATGATAGCTAATTCAAAATAGGGCTGCTCAATAAATATTCTAATTAATTTTGGCTTAAATTACAGAACGTACTTTAAAATAGTGTAAATAAAGATAGCAATGTTGTAAATACTTTAAATCCAAAAAAATGTTACTATGAGAATACCTTGAAAATCATGAACATCAGTGTAGAAGTGTTCTATGTGCTTGACAAATCAAAGTGGTACCTTAAAGAAAAATTGTTTCAAAAATAGTTCATAAAACTTACTATAGAAACAAATATCTCATCAAGAGAGATGGCCTAAATAGGACTTGCATTTGTGTAAGAGAGAGTCTGTTTGTCTTCTCAATATGCTGAATTAGCAGTATTACATGAGTAAGCACAGGCTGAGGACATTTGAAAATAGGTAGCGTAGAGGCCTAGGCCCAAGAAATGTGGCACTGCAAAATCCTTAGGTCCCTACAAAAAATTATTTTATGTTGCACTTAAAATCATGAATGTAAAATATTAACTAACACTTTGTTTTAAATTATAGTGTTTATTAATATCTGAATAAAACTGATATTTTTTGCAAAATATCTAAACCCTCTCAATAGGAATATTTTACCCTTCTCCTCAAGGGATATTTGGCAATATCTGAGACAATTTTGCTTGTCACAGCTGTGCCCCTTGGAGGGATGTTGCTGTTTATCTAGAACACAGAGGACAGAGATGCTGCTGTTAAACACTGTGAACTACACGGACTAGCTCCTGATGAGCAAGAATTAGCTGGTTCTCAGCGTCAAAACTGCTCTTATGAAGAGACATTATTTTTCCTTTATCAAATTTATTAGTAGATTTTAGATATACATTTTGATCACATTCATCATTAAGAATTTTTGCCTGGGGCCGGAGATTTAGCTCAGTGGTTCCAGCACCTGCCTCGCAAGTGCAAGGCCCTGAGTTCGATCCTGGTAACCACATACAATGCTGGGTGTGGTGACTCACGTCCACCAGCAATCAATACCACATACCACAGTGCCAGGAGTGGGGGCTCACGCCTGTAATCCCAGCACTCAGGAGGCAGAGACAGGAGGATTGCTGAGTTCGAGGCTTGCCTGGGCTACATAGTGAGCTGAGGGCCAGCCTGAACTACAAAGTGAGACACTGTCTCAAAAAAAAAAAAAAGAATTTTTACCCATATGTAATATATCTTGTCATTTTCCCATTCCCCTCCCCTCCCTATAATCCTCACCTCCATGTACATAAGCTTTGTTTCCATTTTTTTGTTTATATATCAATTTCTTTTCTTTCCCTTCCTTACTTTTCTCTAACTCCACTTTTCCTTTTGAACATTTTCTTCCTATTTCACATAGGACACGGATGTGTAAACCTGTTATGATATCATTTCTCTATATGAGGTTCACAATGTATGATAGGCATTTTGAAATGGGAATAAACTTTAAAGGAAATATTTCATACCCTCCATCTATCTCTTCTGCACTGTCATCAGAAAAGTGGTTCATTTGTGAACCTACTGCAGGGAAAATGTATTGTTCCCTCCTATCTAAAAAGTGGAACACAAAACAAGGTCTGGGAAACAGAGCAGAGGATAAACACGACGGGGTTCATAGCCACAGCAAGTCTCCCTTTCTGGAAGAGCCGGAGCTGTCCTCCGGGAGCCTTGACGAAGGGTGACAAATGTTCAAGTGCTGGCAGTCACGCGGCTCACACCCTGGTGAGGGGTCTCACCACAGCAAGCCGAGAAAGCTGTTCCGAAACTCTGGTCTGTCTTGCACCACATTAAAAGAGAAGCAAGGTTGCCGCCATGGTCTTTCAAGTCCCGTCGAATCTGGACACTACTTCTCTGTTCCTGAATCCTACGCTTTTTACTTTTCTCCCTGCAAATCACCTGCAATGGTCCACTCGCTGTTTCTACAAACATGCCCCAAGTTTTTGTGGTACCGGGGATCGAACTCAGGCCGTTGTGCTTCCAAAGCACGCGTGGTACCCCTTGAGCTAAACCCCGGTCCTCCTTAAGCATTCTTGTAGCTTCTGTCTTCTGCCGCTTGGTATTCACTCATGATTTTATTTCCTTCACAGAACTTTTGTTATTTGACAGTATTTTTATTAAATGTTCCTTTATTGTTTCTTCCCCACCATCACTATCTAAAACGTAGGTTATCTGTTTAACTTTTTGAAATGTTCGGCACCTAGAATAATGCTTTTGATCTGGTAATTTCTTCATAAATATTTGGTAAAAAATACATGAATGAATCAACATTTAAGACTCCCAGATTACTGAAACAGCCTCTCTAGTGCTGTGACATTTCATTGCTTACCTTCTTGCTCAGACTGAAGAAAATATTCAATCTAATTTAGAAGAAAAAAGTTTCTACCGAGAAAACCATCAGAATAATAAATTCTTGGCAAAAATATTTAAACATTCCATCAAAGCTACAGTTTACAAACAAATTCTCTTTGTCGACAGCAGCTCTGTCTCACAAGCTGCGTTGTGTAAAGAGCAGACATCACTTCAGTGATGGTCTAGGACACAAAATAAATCTACATGCAGATTAAAAGGGGATAGAATGAAAGAACGACAGGAGTTGAAGAATGAAGAGGAACAGTACTGTGACTGGGAAATTAGGTTTCGGATTAATTATATCTGTGTTCAGTTTAGGCCTCTTAGAAACAGAGGTGTGTTAGGGTTTGGGTGTGTCCACAGAGGACATGACGGAGGAAGTAAAGTGTGCAAGAAAGAAGCAGGAAGAACCCGAATCAGGTGTATTATCGGAAAAACCTCAGTCTCAGCCCACTTCTCGCCACTGCACACCCAGCATCTAGAGCACGAGCCACTTAGTTCAGAGGAGTGTGAACTCACGTGCAGCACAGGTTAGCAATGGCTGTGAGTACCCCTGGGATGTAACTGTAGGCACCTCCAGTGTTTGCTGTCTGAGCACAGAGTCGTGTGTGTGTGTGTGTGTGTGTGTGTGTGTGTGTGTGTGTGTGAAGGATCGAGGTACAGGGGCCACAGCACCAATCAACTTGATATGAAGGTGAAACTCAGCAACTGCTAATGTCTGTAACTCACCTGTAGTTTTTGTATCATTCATTTAATGGGTTAATGTTATTTTATAGGTGTTAAAGAACAAATGCAATATATATGTATATATAAGTATTCATATATATGATTACTATATATTCATGAACATATTCATATATATGAATCTATATGAATACTTATATCTATCTTTCTGTCTATATATCCATCTATATCTCTTAATGAAATTTCTGGTAAGTTGTTTAAACAGTCATTATGCATTCAGATTTTTGCATTATAAAATAAATCTAGATGATGAGAAAGTGAGAGTTTGTGATGGTTAAGCTTAATTGTTAACTTCCTTGGTCAGAGAGCAAACTAGAAAATGAGTAAAGCACACCGCGAGGCGTGTCTGGGTGGGCCCTGGAGGCGTCACCTGGGTCCTAGGTCTGGCTCTTGGCCCTTGATCCCTCCCTCTCTGATGCTGGTCCCCTGTCATACTTCCCAGCTGCCATGCACTAGGTATCTCTGCTCTGCACACCCTTCTGCCAGCACCTTCCTGCCTTGGAGCCAAGAGACCATGGATTGAATCCCCTGAAATACTGAGCCAAGTCAAACCTCTCCATTTTTAAATTGAGATCAAGTACTTTCACCAGCAGCAGAAAAGCTTCCTGATATGGAGCTTAAGATCTTAAACTTTTTTTTTTATAGTACTAAACTTTGAAAGAGCTGCTTCTGGTTTTACACTAAATCCAACATTAATGTATTTAGTTTCCAAAAGAGATGAGAAAATACTCCCAACCTTGAGACATGGAAACCACAAAATACTTCCCAGGTATACAGCATTCTCAGGACTACTACTCACAATAAGCATGCAGGTCTTCAAATACCAGGGAGCACTTTACCTTTCTTGTGATAATAAGGGATATCTCAGAAACACAATGTACTTTACAATTTAACTCACTAGTTTTCTTGTCTAAGTTTGCAGAGAGTAGGCAAAAGATTTATAAATTATTATTGATTCAAAGCTTTCTATGTAATATTCCCTGTTTTCTAAAAAAATGACCATTACTAGTTTAATTTCATGATTTTCTTTCCTTTTAATAATGTAATTTGTATACAGTATTTCCTTTTCAGCTACTTCAAGATTTCTCCTCTTTTAGAATGAGAATAGGACTGGGCATGGTTGCTCATGCCTGTAATCCCAGAACTCAGGATGCAGAGGCAGGAGGATTGCTGTGAGTTCGAGGCTAGCCTGGGCTACATAGTCAGTTCAGGGCCAGCCTGAACTACGAAGCCAGACCTTGTCTCAAAAAACTAAAAAAATAAAAGATAAATAAAATGAGAACAGTAGTATTGCAATGATATGAAAATGTCAGATAAATAGCAATATACAACTTTTGACCATTTAGTGAAAATTTTGAAATGTCTTTGCTGGCTCATGTTTGCATCACCCTGTGCTTGGACTTGGTGTGGAGCAGGGTGTGTGCACAACACATCTCAGTTACCATCTGACCCCTTCACCTCTCCCTCTGCCTTGTCTTCCATTCCTTGATTCCCTTTCATTTCTCCCTACTCTCTAATACCTGTGTTCTACACTGTCCTTTATTTGTTTGAATTTCCTATTTGCAAATCTCTGTGCCTACGACTTCAAATCCTTCCTCTATGTTGTCTTCTAGCAGTTTCAAAGTTTCCAGTCCTATACCCACATCTCCATTTTTAGTTAACTTTGGTACTCAGTGAGAGACAGGGAGTGTATTAGTCACTTTCCTAGTGCTGGCTAGAATATGTTTTTTCTCTGCAATGTTAAGAATTCAAGAAAATAAACACAAACAGGAACACTGTTTTAGACTTTGACATGAATTTGGTACACTATTATTTCCTCCCTATATCCCATGGGGTAATTCCATACATGCCCCTAAGATTAAAGTCGAAGGGGAGTCCCCCACCGCACATGATGAGCCCATGATGATGGTGGATTTTCATAAAAGGGAGAAGGATTAAGGCCAATAAAAATATCTACTATGTTTCACCATTTTTTCTAGTTTGAAATATATTACAGGCATTCATGTATATGTTTGAAATATGTTATAGTTTGAAATATGTCATAGGCACTCATGTATATAAAAATATTTTTAATGAAAAAAATAAAGATATTTAAATCTTGCCGGGCGTGGTGGCTCACGCCTGTAATCCCAGCACTCGAGAGGCAGAGGCAGGAGGATTGCTGAGTTTGAGACTTGCCTAGGCAAATAGTGAGCTCAGAGCCAGCCTGAACTACAAAGCGAGACTCTGTCTCAAAAAAAAAAAAGATATTTAAATCTAAAATACTTGTGTGAAGTCTTTAGTAGTAAACTTACACTAATTCACCTGTTTCAAATGATTTTCTTTTTTGTCAAATTTATCATAAAATGAATTTGAATATGTGTATGAATATGTAATGCATCTGTGATTTGCAATTGTACTCTTAGAAATTACCTTACTAAACTCTCATAACTGTAATTGCAAGGTTTGATTAAAAATGACAGTGAATGTTTAAATTTTTTAAAAAAATGCATTCCAGTAAAAGACACATTGTCACGATCTGCCTCAAAACACTTTCTCTCACTTTCAACATACTTCCTCCATAATTCTCGCCCCTTGCTGAAGAAGTTCTGGAAGTCTGCTGTCTTGTCTGGATGAGGTATAAGTACCTCATCAGAAATACCATGATCACAAATACCGTGAATGTCACTGCTTACTGCCACCCAATGTAAACACAGATGTCTAAAGCCACTATGGAATGTCTTCATGTAATTATTCACTTATTCATCCATACCACTCTGGGTCTTCCCCAAAGGCAAAATGACCATGAAAGCTACATGCTTTGAATCAGATAGGGACATTGAGGCAGCCAGGATAGCACAAAGAAAGATACTGATAAATCTTGACTTTGGAACTACTCCAGAGAGTATCCAGAACAATAGAGTAACTGTGTTCACAGTGAAGGTTAGTATTTTTAGTGCTACTAATGGCAATGTGTCATTTATTTAATAATTTTTAACTTAAAACATCAATGTACACTTTCATCATAGCTCTTATTTTAGAATTAAATCACAGAATTTGAAAATTAAATATTTTCAGTTCTGATAAGATTTTATGTACAACAGTAGCTTGCACCAAAAAATGTGTCCATCATGATCTTGTCTGTTAGGGAAGGATAGAACTCAAAAAGAATTATTTGGCATTGCCTGCAATTGGAAAACCTTTAATCAGAGAAATAACTCAAATCATGCTGGTGGCCTGACAAGTAAATCCCTTCCCATCCTCGGTGTAAAGCAAAGCATTGTGCTGTCAGCAATCTCATTAATCCGCCTCATTTGAAGCACGCTGAAAACATGTGTTGGGTGATTTAAGGAGGAATTGCTCTTCATTTTCCTTCCCCCTCAGGGTGTCCTCTTTTTATTGTCTGTGATTGATTTGATGCCAGGTTTTTAAGATAATCCAGGCCAGCAGAAATGTCTAACAGACCCACAAATGTAAAGCTCCCTTCAGACAGAATCTCAAGGGAGCGTTCTGTGTATTGCTTGAGAGGAAATGACTCAATAAAAAGTTAGAGCAAGGAACAAGCTCAGGTGTTGAGGTCAAGGACAAGGACAACCTGAGCCAGCCCAATTATATTTTATATTGAATCCCCAGATGGAATAGTAAAAGCATCAACAGGAATCCAAAAATAAGCACCACTGAGAAACGAATTAGAACATATGATGAATTGCACACAAAGCAAACCAACTTACACATAAAATAATCTCTCATACCTTGGAAATGTACTGTATATTTTAAAATGTAAAATAAGATCATCTTTACAACTTATGAAGCTGAAAGATGACAACAAGCACCAATTTTAATAGAGAATTTATCATTTTTGCCTTAATAGAGTTAGCCAGACTGATGCCTAATATGATGCTATATTTTTAGGAGAGTAGCTTCTCCTTGTCTCTATTTTTTGTTGAAGTAGATATTTTCTGTATGTTGTCTGGATTATTACCTTGAGGTATGTCATTAATATAAGTAATCAAAGTCGTAACTATAGAAAGCCAGCAAGAGCACTTTTATGAAGGTCTACATTCATCAAATTTATTTAAATTGTGAAGATTATAGTCATTGTTTCTTTCTTTTTAAATCTTAAAATACAGTATTTATAATTATCATCTCTGCAGCATCTCCGCTGGCCCTGTACCTGGACATCTCCTCTGCTATCATCCTGTTTCTTCTCAGTCCCTGCCTGTACCCTGGTCTGTTCTCTAAAGAGTTGCTACATTGAGGGCCGGAGGGTTAGCTCAGTGGTTCCGGCGCCTGCCTCGCAAGCGTAAGGACCTGAGTTCGATCCCCGGTTACCACATATAATGCTGGGCGTGGTGGCTCACGCCTGTAATCCCAGCACTCGGGAGGCAGAGACGGGAGGATTGCTGAGTTCGCGGCGGCTTGCCTGGGCACCATAGTGAGCTCAGGGCCAGC
>PVIC010002661.1:0-15772 GCA_004025085.1 Thryonomys swinderianus | reverse complement strand
GATATAAAGTATCAAATATTACATCATAAAAGGCATATATATTCCTGAGAATAAATCTATCAAAAGATTTACCTGGTTATTATGTAGAAAACTGAGAAAGAATTATTCATTTGTCCAAACTGATATTGTACAATGGCTCTCATGATGCTATATAAAAAGACAAGCACACCAAGCTCTTTAAGCAAGTGGTAGAGTTTACAGACTAGACCCCTTTCCTACCACATAGGGAAAAGCTAAAAGAATGGGTCTAATCTTGATTTCCTCAAGGGACAGAATAGGGTTTTAAAGTGTTACATGAGGAAAGGGTCTTGTAATTCCTTTGTTGTGCTACATACACCAATTCAGTCAAGGGCAATGATCCATTTTGAGAATCTGGTAATTGACAACATTAGATCCTGCCCTGGGTGCAGAAGAAAGCACAATGAAGAATTTGCAATGCTGGCATAACTTTGAAAACTTTCTTTTGAATGTAAGTGATATCAAAACCCACTATGTGTTTTGGGGTAATTCATCTCTGCTTAACAAAAATCTCTGATTAACAAAAACTCTATTAAGGAAGACCTTAATAATTGGTCATATAGACTATTTATAGATAACGTTCTTAATATTGTAAAACTGTGAACTACTTCCAATTTTATATATAATTTCAACTTTAAAAAAACTAAATCACTTGATCAAGTGATTTATGAGAATAGCAAGTAATTGTGGTATATTGAAAAAAGAATAATGTAGAGAATATATGATACTCCATCTGTTAGAAAAAAGTTTAAATTTTGTATTTGTGCTATTAAAATATTTTTATCAGAACATGTCATAATGAAAACATGAAACTGTTTACTGAGTGAAAAACCTACACTTTCTGTCTTCAATACCTACAGATTTTTCTTGATGCTGTGGCCAAAATGATTCTGTAAAACCAAAACTCTCATCTCTGATCAAAACATTTTAATGACTTGTTTTGTTTTGTTTTGTTTTGTGTTTTTTGAGACAGGGTCTCACTCTGTAGTTCAGGCTGGCCCTGAGCTCACTATGTAGTCCAGGCAAGCCTGGAACTCAGCAATCCTCCTGTCTCTGCCTCCCGATTGCTGGGATGACAGGCATGAGCCACCACGCCTGGAACTGTGGTATGTGGTATTGATTGTTGGTGGGCGTGAGTCTCCATGCCCATCATTGTATGCGGTTATTAGGATCGAACTCAGGACCTTGAGCTTGTGAGGCAGGCTCTGGAACCACTGAGCTAAATCTCTGGCCCTTTAATGACTTCTTAATGAGCTCAGAGCGAATGCTTTCATTACTTGATCTCCTTCCATATTTCTGACCAAATTTATTTATCTCCCATTGCTCACTGCTCTACTTTGCACTGGGGACACATGCACAGCCTAGGACTAAGTCAATTTTTTTTTTATATCCACGTTGTTCAGATCCTCATTTTGAGTAGGTTTCTCAGCTAAATTTTTTCTTTTCAGGGAGATATTTTTGATCATTCTATAAAAATATAATGACATTCTCTTCAGTATTCATAAAACAATCTTGTATATATTTCAGATTTACAAGGTAATAATTTGATACACAACACATTGGAAAGGGTTACTATCAGGTAATTAATTCACATTATCTATTAGCCTACAGAGTCACTTTTTCATTTTTTTGGTCAGGACATGAGATCTACTTTGTTAACAAGGGTATAATCTATCAGCAACTACTATAGTCACCATGAAGTGTAACAGATGACAGAAATTATTTATCATACATAACTGGAACTGGGCCATTTAACCATCACTTTCTGTCTGTTACTTTCTTGTTGCTGAGACACAGTATCCAACACACAGACAACTTGAAGAATAGTAGGCTCATTCTGGCTCAGTTCGTGGGGGTTTCAGTCAATAGGCAGCTGGCTGAACATCAGAGCAGCACGACAGAGGGTTGTGGCCTGGGAGAAACTGCTCACAGGCAGGAAGCAGAGAGGAGGATAGAGGGAAGGGGAGAAGCCAACAGAGTCCTCCAGGCCACATCTCTAGTGACCTTCTCTTCCAACTAGGCTTTATCTCCCAAATTGCATTTAGGTATAAACTTATTAATGGACCAATCACCGATGATTTTTGGGTCCCATGATTCAAACACCTCTTCTGAGTGCAGGAGACTTTGGGAAGCCATCCAAGTGTATACCATAACTTTTGTCCTTTACCCCTTCCCACCAGTTGCTGTTAAATGACTTTCAGGTGTCTACTCTGAGTTTGACGAATTTAGATCCATTATAAGTGAGATGAAGTGGTCTTTTACTTACTTGTGTCTGCTTTATTTTATTTGGCATAATGTCTTTAAGGAACCTGGTATTGAATATTTACCATGTCTTCCAGGACCAATCATGTCATTTCAGATGACAAGATTCCTTTCTTTTCTGAAGGCAAATAATATTCCACTGTATACATTTACCATATCTTGTTTCCATCCAATTGTAAATGGACTCCTATGTTGTTTAATTTGCTTCTAGGTTTATCTCTTTTGATTTATTCTTTGGCTTACTGGTTGTTCAAGATTATGGAATTTAATTTCCACTTGTTTATGAACTTCTCTTTTTCCTCCTGTTACTAAATTTTTGTTTCATACAAGTTTGGATAGAAAGATAAAGAAAGAATTCCAATCTTCTTTACATGAAAGTTTATCTGGTGGCTTACCTTATAATATATGCTGAAACCTATTTTGTGTAGTTTTCAGAAAATGTACATTCTGGTGCTGTTGAATGAAAAGCTCTGCATGTGTCTGTCATGTTCATTTGGTCATTCAAGGCTGCCCATTATTGGCTGATTTCATGGATAATACAGTCAATGTAGAAAGTTGGCTATCGAAGACCTCAGCTATTATTGTGTTGCTATATATGTGTCCTTTTAGTTCTGTTAAAAGTTGCCTTATGTTTTTAAGTAATCAGATATGTACACATACTCACACCTGCATTGCTGTAGCTCTTGATAAACTGATAAGTTGATGGTGTATTAGTCCATTTTCTTTTTCAGTTACAAAACTCCTGAGGTTGGGTATTCAGAGAAAGTGGGTGTTTCTCTTGTACTTTGGAAGTGTAAGAGCACAGCTTAGGTTTCTTCCTTGCCCTGAGAGGGTCTTCTGGATGCACCACCAACAAGAAGAACTAGCATCACAAGACAGAAGGGCAGAGGGCTTAACCAGTCAGAGCTGTTATTTTAGCAACAACACATTCTCTGGAAACTATCAGACTCCTTTGAAACTACCTCAATCCCTCCTGAGGGCAGTACCTCCAAAGGCCTAATTACTATCCAGTTGTCTCTTTTTCTCAAAGATTCAAATATCTCTCAAAATTACCACATTGAGAGACCTGTATAAAAGCTAATACAGTTGGAATTATGTACCATGTAGATTTTTCCAACGTTGGCTTTTTGTTTGAATTGGTAGGATGTATTTGAAGTTCTGTGCCTTTGTGTAGCTTTTAGCTCATTTATTTTTGCGACTAAGCAAGACTCCATTGTGTGGATGCATCCTCAATTATCCGTTCACTTATTGAAGAATATTTTGTTTTCTTTACAAGTTTATCAATGATAAAGATTCTGTAAGCATTCCTCTTTAAAGTTTTTTTATAGATGTAAGATTTTAATCATTTATATAAACATGAAAGAGTAGATTGTTAAATAACAGTAGAAGACTTTATTGATATTTTTAGCAATTTTCCAAACTATGTTACTAAATGGCTGGGCCATTTTACAGTCCTACCAGTGATGAATAACAGCTCGTTTTGTTCAAAATTCTCATAAATACTTTTTACCAGTGTTCTGTATTTTAGCCATGCTAACCTAAGGTGCCTTTTTTTTTTTTTTTGCAATTCTCTAACAAACTATCAGTGAGAATCTTTTCATGTTCTTTGTCCTAAAATATTTTCTGAGATGAGGTGACTATTCAGGTATGATGCCCACTTAAAATAAGGGTGCTTTTATTTTTCTTTTGGGGAGGTTTTTGTACATTTTGGATTCTATTTCTTTTTTAAAATTTTTATCTTTATTGGTACATTGTATATGTACATCATATCATGATCACACTTGATATTGGGAATTTGTACCAATATATGACACAAATTCTCATTTTCTATTTCTTTATCAGATATCTGTTTTACAAATATTTCCTACTTCACTTTTTATTTTCATTATCTAAAATACTTAGATATTTTAATCATTTCTATCCAAACACATGATACATGTCATGTGGAACTCTGACTGTGGTCTGCTTTATTTATAGTTGTATCACAAATACTTACAAATTTTCATTTTCCTGGCTTGTAATTGTCTCACAAGAAGTGAAATAATGAGAAATTTATATGCCTATAATGAGCAGAGAATTAATAGATGATATATTTAAGCATTTTTATAAATTAAGAATAATGTAATCACAAAAGAAATGTGGGAGGAACATATATCTATATAGGGCTTTTTCATTGTCTATTTCTCTATTTCATTTTGCCTTTGGATGCAAGTGACTGAATTAAGTTCCATGATTCATGACTTATTAATATAACTGGTATATTGATATAATATATTGCTATAATTTAAATATGGCTCAAATAGAGCCTCAAAAGATTCAACTGTCGACATTTAACCCGTATTATGAGGCATTAAGCAGACAGAAAGTTAATCTGACTGTGGTCTTTAGAAGTGGTGTCTCTGAAAAATGATCAGAATTAGATAAGGTTAGGAAGGTGGAGTCCCCATGATTGAAAACTAGTGGCTTTATAGGAAGAGTGACGGAGACAGAGGAGACGCATCCACATGCACTCTGTCTTTCGTTATGTGATGTTGCACAAATGCAGCCCCTTGAACTTGGGATGGCAGATTCAAGTGTATGTAATACTCATCTTGTTACTGTGTTATTTGAAACAGAATATGGACTAATACATGTGTCCTCTTTTTTATTTCTCATTCTTAATTAAAAATCCATAACCTCAAACCTATATCTAAATTGTAGAATATTAGTCTACTCTACTGCTACCTGTTTTTTCTTTCCTGACCTATCCACCTATATTTTTAATCCTACAGAAAGGATCATTTTTCCTTTCTTTAAGTTTACTATTGCTATGCTTTGAAGGAAGGAATTTATATGACATTGCGTGAATCTGAAAGTTGCTTTTATCTCTCAATTATTACTAAGATTTATATACATTGCTATCTTAGATCTAACCTAGTAAAATTTAAAAATCCAGTATTTCTAACTATTGAACAAGATATGATCACAGAGAGCTGATGAAGCAGAAGCACACTGAAAGACATTATATTCAGAGAATAAATAGGGCTGCAGTAGGGTTGGGCATTAATAGGAAAACAGTGAAAGTAAACTACTGGTCATGTTAAGCTTGACATAATCTCCCACTCTGAACTTTCCCATCATTATTCTTCCCACAGAAATCTTCACTCATTTGTTCATTTCTATTCTTAGAGAACAATTAACTGGAAAGGAACTAAAGAATGGTTAGTTGTGTTGGAGTGTAACATGCATACATCTCAATAAAACCTGATTATTCACCATTGATGTTTGAAAATTTTTATCATATTAAATCTGTTTCTGTGTTGCATTCTCTGTAATCCAACTGTGATATAATATTATTGTTGATTTTAGACCTTGTTTTGAATAATTTTTGCTGCATGGAGGTTGAAAGGAATTGGAAAATTATTCCTCACTCACATGAAAAGAAAGAGTATGGTACTACTGCTTTTTCTGATGAAAGCATGTTATTAACTATCATTTAACACAAATTTGTCAGATTGTGAAACAATTGGTCACTTTAATGCTCCCGAAAGGATTGTTCCTTTAAAAAATTTTGTACTTGAAGTGTCTTTACAGCTTTCAACATGAACTAAATTACACCAATTTTCACTGTTCAGCATGTGATGCTTAAACAATGTAACATTAAATATCTTTCTAGCATGAGAAAATGACTATGTAAGGATCTAAAAGCAAGTAATTTATCATGCACTTTAAAAATGACAGTTTAGTTCTTCAAAATCTTTAGCAGCCTTATTTTCTCAACTTCACTATTCAAAAATCATTTCTCTAATTTTATGAAAACCATCTGGGACATTACATTTGGTGCATAATGGAAGAAATTAAAATGATGATTGTAAAAGTGTCAGTAATGTCCATTGAAATTGCAGACATCTTGTTTTCACCACTACCTTCTCTCTTCATCGCCACCAGAGCCTGGGTTAATATATGGATTTTTGGAACCCAATTTTAACACTAGGGAGCTGTGCTGCATTGGCTCTAAAATTACTAATCTGTAATGCTGGAAAAATAAGACTTTATAAGGTTTTTAGCAGAAATAGTAAAGAAGAATAGTTCAAATCTTGGCAGGAGAGATCAGGTTTTAAGGTTCACATTATTTACGCTGATATGTATACCAAGCCTTTGTATCAAAATCAGTTATAAAACATTGGTCTAATGAACTATTAGGATTAACACTGAAAAGGAAACCTTCACTCTGTAAATAATTTGAAGGAGTGGTTGAAAAAAATCTTTTTTAAAACACCATAAATTGACTTAATCTTGTCTGATAAAGCTTAAGACATTTCATTCTTCATTCAAAATTACATGTCTTTGAAGTCAGGCACTATAGTGCACATTTGTAATACCAGCTACACAGGAGGCTCACACGTCTAAAACAAGCCTGAGCAATTTAGTGAAACCTTGTCGGAAAATAAAAGCATATAAGGGTTTGGACTGTAGTTTGGTGGTTAAAGCACTTGCCTAGCATGTGCAAAAATCTAGGTTAAACCTCCAGTAAACTCACATGGGTGCACTCAGATGCATGCACAGGGTGGGAGAGGAAGCAAGGGAGGAGGGGATGAAAGAAAGAATTGTACATGCCTTTGGAAAGAAAATAATGTGGAGATATATATTGGATCACAATTATTTGTGAAGAGGATTTGGTTGGATCCATATAAACAAAGAAAGCATCTTTGTGGAAATAAGTACCCTAAGAAGTATTTAGTACTGTTCATGTCGGAGGACAATGATTCATAGACGTCAACTGATAAGTGGAAGCAATCCCTTTGAATTATAAGATAATAAAAATATATTATTTAACTTTAAATTGATGCTGCTGCTACTATACATGTAACAGTTTGAAAGATAACTTTTAAAAATGTATAATAAAACTTCACGCATGCGTACACATAAGGGTTGATGGAAAACTGAAAAATGTTTCAATTTTTAAAACATTTAGTACAGTAAAATACATATTACTATTGCTTTCAAAACACTTCTACCATCTTTCTTTCACTCTCCCGAAGCTGTTCTTCAAGTTCTCTTTCACATCTTTACAAGATGTTATGAAAAATCCAGTGAATGCTGCTGTCCAGTGATTTCTAATGAAAAGGCGGGCTCACGAAAGCATCGCTGTGCGTCCTTATTTGCCTCATTCACGGCATCAGGCACCACGTGACTCCTGGCTCTCAGCCAAAGACAAAATGACCAGGAAGGCGAAACCTTCTGAATCAATTCAGGACACCAAGGCAACAATGACAGTGCAACTGGTGTGTACCTCCAAATAATTTGCATGCATAAAAGATGTTGCCATCATTTGTATTTCAGACAAGTACAAGTCAGGCAAAAAAGAGACATCTGGTCAAATCTTTAGGAACACTGATGAGCTTGAAGATCGGTGGGAAATTCACAATAGAGAAGAGTACTAAAATTGTAAAATTAAACCGCGTATTGTAATGATTGGCAATTTGAAAATTTTTTCAACAGCGAAAATCTCCACATACAATTTAATTTGCCTACTGAAACCCCCAAACTTCCTGTGATTATCACTGGCTAACTTTATTCTCTGGAAATGAAGCAAGCATTTTTCTCCGTGACAATGAAGGTGACTTTCCGCCATCTGTCCCTTTACCCAGCGGGGAAGGAGTGTGACCTGGAACAAAGATGGCCCCGTGCCCGCGGGTTTGTTAACATTCTTGAAAGGCTGGACATTTAATTGTTGCCCTAATCTCAGTTTCCACAATAGGGTCTGTTACCATAAACACTAAAAGCTGAAATCTTGAGCCCTGCAAGTTCTGAAAACCCTAGGAACTGGGCAAAGAGTCCTTGGAGATCTCTATGGTAATCTTTTACCTGTGTGGCTGCCCTATTTCCTTCATGAAAATCATGAACCTCTTTTTCAAAACCTAGACTCCTGTGCTCCACCCTGACCCACACTAAGGGAGACACTGGAATCTGTAATTTTTACTCGAAGTGATTTTGAGAACGCCCTAAAATGTTCAGGTTTGATCTAAGAGAACGGTCTTCGCTGTGCCGCCCACAGACACGTGTGGCTACTTGGTCCTTGAAATGAGGCAAGACATATACCCAGAGACTAAAATCTGCTCCATACTTTGAAAACCAACTGTACAAAAAGTATGCATCTTAATAATTTTATGCTGATAACATGCTGAATTAAATAAAACATTAAGATAAACATTAGTTGCTTTTTAAATCCACACACTGAACAAATTTCCACAGATTTCTAAATTATGCTTCTTTAACAACAAAAATTATTAACTGCATCTTATGAACAAGAATTGCAATGTATATAGGCATGTATGATGCATGAACATTTGCCTAGGGATTTAAGGTAGTAACTACTTCGTTCATGAAATGCATTCCGTACTGCGTTTGAGGACTCAGCAAAACAATGTATTTCAGTTATCCTGGCTACTACAAGATGAAATATGTAAGCTCTACTTACTGGAATCTAGGTAGAAATGGTGAGCTAAATGTCTAAATACAGTTAGTATAGTACTCTTATTCACAATTCTCCATACTTTTTTTAAGATCAGAAAATCAAATGAAAAATTTCCAAAAATCTTGAAAAAATAGTACCACAAAATAAAGTGGGAGCAAGAAGTCCTAAGCATGGCTTGGAGTACAATGGTCTGGTTTGTTTTGTTTTTGACACAGAGCCTTGTTATGTAATTCAAATTGGATTTGAACTCACTTTTGAGCCCAGACGGGCCTCAAACTCATGACTGTCCTCCCGTTTGTTACTCACATATGCTGGAATTACAGGCTTATATCACCATGCCTGGCACAGGAAATTTTCAAAGAAGAAACACTTTTTTTTTAGATTGTTGAATGAGTGAACTAACAGTAGTAGTATTAGTAGTAATAGTAACAACAACAATAATAATAATGTGATAAGTCTCTTAAATTTCAGAGTTACTTAGCATTCAGTCAATCCTACCAGACAGGTATTTTTAGAATAAACACTCAGTCTTCTTGAAGTAAAACTAATTTTTCCAGGAAACTTATAATTTTAGAAAAATAAACCTCAGACTTCTACTAGCTCTTCACCTTTCTCATTAGAAAAATTGTCAAAATTATGCCTTTCATATAGCTTAAATTAATTGAATTTCATTCATATACACCAGGGTTTAGAAAATAAAAACATTCTACAAAGACTCAGCTAGCAACTATTTTCTAATCTGTAGACTTCTACATAACTAATCAATCTTGCTCTTAAAATAAAAATGTATCTGGTTGTGTTCTAGTAAAACTTTATTTATAAAAATAGACAACTCACAGCTGGGCATGGTGGCTCACACCTGTAATGCCAGCACTTGGGAGGCAGAGGCAGGAGGATTGCTCAGTTCGAGACTTGCCTGTGCTACACAGTGAGCTCAGGGCCAGGCTGAACTACAAAGCGAGAGCCTGACTCAAAAAAAAAAAATAGACTACTCATGTGCTAAAGTTTGACAATTCCTGGCATCAAATAATTATTGCAAAGAATCTTGAATAGAGCAAATAATATCAAAATCACAGCCCCTTCATTCAGAATGTTATTATGACACCAGTTTATGTTGTCTATGCTCAATTCATTGTTGCTCTGGTTTGGCTAAACTGACTATATGCCAGAGGCTTGATATCATCAGCCTGTGGCTCTGCTGAGGAGGAACATTAGAAGGTGGGGCCTAGTGGGAGAAAGTTAAATTACTGGGTGTGGGCTTGGAAGTAACACTGGACTCTTTCTTTGCTTTCTTGCTGCTTGAAATGATATGTGCCTCCTCAATCAAGTGCTCCTGTTGGCAAGACACACTGTGTCACGACAAAGTAAGGGAGCCAAGTGACCATAGACTGAATCTTCTGAAATCATGAGCCAAAATAAACTTTCACCTCCTAAAAGCTGCTTACTTCATGTACTTCATTACAGTAATAGAAAGCTGATGATACTGATATAATTCACTTTTTCTCACTTAATGTACAGTTTTCAGATAGATTATTTTTAATTTCAAGGATTTTTGTCTAGTCTCTTACATTGCCCACTTTAGATACCAATTTTGTATTCTTTTGTTTTCTTAATAGCTTCTGTTGTATTACTTTGCATATTAACATTGTTTAAAAATTTTAGCAGAACTGATCAGACAATGCCTGAAAGGGAGCAAGGAGGGGGAAAACATTACAATTTGAACACAAAAAAACTAATTACCTAAAGTACAATTAAAATAGCCTTACATTATTTCAATCAGAGAAAGTGGCTCAAGGGATTTTTTTTTCTAGATAATAGTGTTATTCTTTTCACTGTTGAATCGCTTGCTAAATTTTTGAAACATTTTCCTGATTTGTTACTCATCATATTCTCTCTATAAAAGGCTGTTTTTATAGAAGTTTCACATAGTTTCTCTACATCAAAAATGAAGTTGAAATAAACCTCTCTGAAAAAGTGCACCAATATCCCCAAGAAGAAAGCAAATAAACTAAAACAATAGGTTTCCTACATTGTCTTTAAAAATAATTAGTAAAGATAAGAAAGTTAGTTTCAATTGCATACCTCCCTTTAAAAGACTGATTTCTAATTTGGATGAACTTTTTCTTATATCAATTTGATCAAAGTAGAAATAAAACAAGGATTCACATCAATACTATCATTTATATAACTTCTACTATTCAAATATGATGGCAAGCTTAATTTTTAATCAAACATGATCTGCCATTCATCATAAACAAAGAACAAAGCAATTCATACATATTTAAAATCATGTTCCCTCTTCTTATGTAATAGTTGAACTCATTATTTCTGCCTACCCACCTGAAATGAAGAAATCAAGAAGTTGGTTTAGCTAGCACTACAATAGCTCTAGACACAGCTGCAGATTTCTGCATATCCAGATTGTTCTGTATTTATTATCAGAGGTATCAAGCTATTTATATGCACCTAATAAAAACAAATAGCAATGATAAGAACTGGAAATATATGCCATGAGAAAAACTTATGAAAAGGCCTTCCATATTTTGATTCCTCAAGAAAATTATCCCAAAATGATTGTCAGAAAAAATGTTTACTCAGAAACCCAAAATATGTTTTAATGAAACTTGTAGTCATGTAATCATAAAAAATAAATATATCTATCCATCAGCATTTGAAGCAAACTCCTCCTCTAACTTTGACATACTTTACCAAATAAGTCAGAATTAAAAGTTTTGCCTTCAGTCAAAAAGGACTTTATTTTTGTGTTACAGAGTTCTCATCAAACTCCCAATTTATTGAAGAACTAATACAAAACCAGGGTTTGGAAAAAGCTGTATATTGCTACCTATGAAAGCACCTCATATTTTTCCTTGGAAATTGTTCTGGCTTTATATAACTGACTACGTTAAATAGCCAACATACATCCCTAATTAAATAATTTTATTGTCAACAACCAATTTATTCTTCCAAAATATATTAATAACTTTGGAAAAGGGGCTATGAGTACAGTTGAAAAAGTGCTTGCTTTGTGATGGATGAATTTACTTCATTCACTTCACTGTGGTACGATGTTTTAAATAATATGCATTGTACATCAAGTGAACATATATCAAACTAGTTCTAAGGACTACCTTGGGCCAGCATGTTGAATCTTCCAGAGCTTTCAGTGATAACCAACACCTAGCTATGGCTTGTATGCTGTGGGTTCACCACCACTGATTTAGGGAAAGAGGTTGATATTTTGCCACCTATGTGAAAATACAAATAGACATACTTCGGTGCACAAATACATAGATCACAAAGAGTACAAGAAAGAGTCTGGCTGGGTACTATATCAAAGTTTTTGAATACTGAGGAATGAGAATTTTATTGTTCTTTAACTATCAAGGCTCATGGATATCTCTTGGGGCAGGAAGATTCTGAGCTCAATTCGTATATCAGGAGTTTTCAAGGCTGCTCTGTTTCAGTAGCTCTTGTCTAGAAAGATTGATAAGGTAGTTCTGCTCTTGCTTTCAAACTGCACAGCTTGTGTCATCAATCTCACACAAGCAGGATGGCTAAGAGCAAGGTCAGGAGCAGTGCAATAGATTTCCAAGACCCTTTCTAAAGCCAGATTGAACATGTCTGTTCTTTTGAAAAATTCTCTTCCTACATCAGAATCTTTAAGTAGAATAGCATAGACATCCTTTATCTACCCACCATCACCATACCTCCTTCCAAACTTCAAAGCTCTACTTTCTGATTGTCCCAGACTGTACTTTAAAGAGTTATAATTTTCCTATTAAATTTTTGATTTATTATTTAATTACCTCTTCTTTTTGAAGATGGATTTCTAGGTGGATACAATGGCCCACATCTGTAGTTCCAGCAGCAGCCTAAGCTCCTAGCTCTTCAGAAGACTGAGGCAGGAGGATCACAAGTTCAAACCCAGTCTAGACAACCTAGTGTGTCTCAAAATTAAAAACACCAAGGGCTGGAGATAAGGTCAGTGTGAAGACTCAGAGCTCTGTTCAGTCACTTCAGTCAACCCGTTTCCATCTGCAGTACCATGAAAGAATTCCCTATAAAAGTGATTATTCTCAAAGGAGAAGAAGATTAAAATATGAAGGAAGAAAAGTAGGAGAGAAGGAATAACGGATGAAGACAATGAATTGGAATGTATTATTTAACTGTACCAACTCCACACAAGGACATAAACGAGTACTGCATATACGTACAAAAAAATAAAAGGAAGAGGGTCAAGGATGGGAGGATGGGGGAGGGAAGGAAGAAGATAAATAAATTATGTAGTTATATGTATCTGTACAAGTGTCCCACTAGGAGTGTAAAGATTATATGTTATATTCATACTAATGAACTAAGTCTGCCTTTCAGTTCTGCTCATGAACATGCATACACAGAGAGCAGCTGGAAATTAAAGCCAAGAGGAGAAACTTTTAATAGTTGAAATAGTCATGCTTAAAAATCAGTGTCTGGCTGGGCATGGTGGCCTACATTTGTAATTCCAGCACTCAGGAGGCAGAGACAGGAGGATTGCTGAGTTCAAGGCTTGCCTGGGCTACATAGTGAGCTCAGGGCCAGGCTGATCTACAAAGTGAGACCCTGTCCTTAAAAAAAAATAGTCACTGTCTGTTCATAAGTTTTTCAAAAATAAGACAAAAAATTTAAAATACTCGCTCTTGCATCAGAGATAGCATACTTAATTTTTAATGTTTGGGCAGGTGCTGCTTATGTCAACTTTTAAAATTTGTTTTATTCTAGACTTAAGTTTTGTGCTATAGCTTCACCTCTTTTTTATTGAATTCTTTTCAATAATGCTGAAACTGCCTTTTCTCTCAATCATTACCTTATTATACATAGAATTTTTATGTCTGTGTGCCAGACAAAACATTAAGCATGAAAGTTATAGTGAAACATAAAATTACCAGAAATTTCCACTTCCATAGATTTTATAATGAGGTTAGTAAGTTATACACAAAGTACATCATCCCACTGCAGCATTTATGATAAATAACTGACACTGCCAGGGAGCCTCTGGCGATTTCATACAGTAACCTAATCTAGTTTCAGAAGTTAAAAAATTTGCTTGCTGGAGGTGGCAGAAGGCAAACTGAGGTTTGAAGGATGTCCAGGGACATTTATCTTTATTTCTAGTCTGTATTTGTTGTCATTATGGAAAAGTTATAATCTGTTTCTGAAGGACATAGACGATTATTATGTGCTTTTTGTTGCAGAAATTTGGTCTCGTTCACATATTTACTCTCCTAAAATTGGTGGAGTCATGACAATGACTTGTCTAATTGACTTCTCTAACTTGAGACACACTAGGTTGTCTAGACTGGGTTTGAACTTGTGATCCTCCTGCCTCAGTCTTCTGAAGAGCTAGGAGCTTAGGCTGCTGCTGGAACTACAGATGTGGGCCATAGTATCCACCTAGAATTCCATCTTCAAAAAGAAGAGGTAATTAAACAATACATCAAAAATTTAATAGGAAAATTATTTGTCTGATGTCTAATGTCACTTGTCTAACTTAATCTCCTTTTTCTTGCATGGCATTTGTTCAGGTGTTGCAGAAGATGCCACCCTCCCTGATGAGATGGCAGGGTGAATCGTCTTGAAGCTTCTGGAATAAAAGTTTTCAAACGACATGTATTAGGAAAAATCCAGTCCCTGCCTTTGAACAGTTTTGGGTGAGGAGCTGATGTGTTCAAAAGGTGCATGCTTTTTCTGTAACTCTGGCAACAGGTTTCCGTTAAGGTGAGAAAAGGAGCATGCCATTGGGGGAAACACAGGCCTGCCAATACCTCTTAGTTGCTGGGTCTATTTTGGAGTTTGTACCTGAACTTCATATCTGATTTGTGAAATAATAAAAAGTTATTTTTAATTCACTATTTTTCAGAATTTAAGATATTTAAAGCCCAAATAACACCAATTAGGAAAGATGTTCCGCCACTTAATTCTAGACTTAAATAGTAGACTAATCCTAAGAATGTCATTAAGGTAGAATGACCTGCACAATGGTTGACTGGACAAGAAATAAGAGGTAGAGGGTGAGAAATAGATGACTTTCACTAAATTACAAAGAGCATGTGTCTATCTACTACTAAAGGTTCTGTTAGGTATTTTATTTTATGCTGAAAAGTGAAAACATTTGCTGATAAGCAAAAGAAGAGTTGAAGAGAAGAGAGGGGAATGAAGAAAAACGAATTAAGACATATTATGTACAAATTCTCTAAGATGATTGTGATCTTCATGTATATCAAAAGTCTACCAATAAAATTAATTTCACAACTTAAATTTCTTGATTGTATAATCAAAATTGCATACTAATCAAGTATGATTTTACGTTATCTAGAAGTTTAATTTTTCTAGGCATCAGCTTAGTATACTCAGTGTCTGTCTATGCATCACATTTAATTAATTATGCTAGTTAATATTTACTCAATGAGTGAATGACACCTTTTCAAGGTGTCTAGATAAGGTTAAAGCCATTGCATACATATACATTATCTCCCTCGTCACCAACCCTGTAAGTATAATTGAGTGTCATTGTTTCGATGTTTGCATGAGAAATTTCAGCCTCCGAGTGGTTTAGGAAGAGGACAGCTATTGAGCGACAAGGCTAAAACTTAAAGCTAGAGGGTTTTTTTTTTTAACCCAGGAGTTCATCCAAGCAAGCTCTTCTTCTAGTAGTGTAAGATCAGTATCTTAGAGCATGAGTTGTCTTCCATTTAACTTGCAATCCTTTGATTTTTTTATTAATTATTTGAACTGCTTTTTAAATTTCCTTGCTAAAGACAAAACAAGGTTTCTTTCTCATTTCACTGTTTTTCTGCACATTTTTAGGGAATATTCTAGCTTTTCCTACTCCAATATGGTGTTCTTAAGTAAATCAACTGTGGCCAGGTGTGGTGGCTCACGCCTATAATCCCAGCACTCGGGAGGCAGAGGCAGGAGGATTGCTTGAGTTCGAGGCTTGCCTGGGCTACATAGTGAGCTCAGGGCCAGCCGGAACTACAAAGCGAGACCCTGTCT